>JAZKJV010000610.1:0-147867 GCA_037367405.1 Ottelia alismoides
AAAAGAAACCGAAGGTATCACAAACTGATACCCCCATTACATCAAATAGCCTCTAAGCATCGGACCAGTCACGAGTAAAGCGGGATGCCGAGATGAGGACGTTTTCCGAGTAAAATCTCTGCCCGGCAAACAGGGCTTCATTTCTACCAAGCCAAATGCACCAAAGCCGAGCAATAGCAGTAAGAATGTCCGTCCTATCCCTGGCCTGAGAGCTAACCAGACTCTCACAGAAGGAGGAAGAATCCGATACGTCAAGCCAATCCAGATCCGCCCAGATATCATGAGTTCTGCCACATCGGAAGAAAAGATGATCGATAGACTCGATCTCTAAATCACAAAGACCACAAGTAGACGAGGCATGTGGAACAATGGCAGCACACCGGCTACGAGTCATCAGACGGCCACGGCGGAAAAGCCATAAGAACATGCCAACTCGTTCGGGGACCCTCAAACCCCAAAAAAAGTGACAATCCCGGAACATAGAAGCATCAGCCATCGTCACAGGAGGAAAAATAGCCCGGTAAGCCGCACGGGTGGAGAAGGAACCATCCTTCCAAGACAGGTGGTCGCGTCCCACCGAGGGCGACGGCGCATCCGCGAGAACCGCAAGCAATGCCATGAATTCCAGCTGCCGCTGATCAGAAAGATTGGCCACAAACCTTGGGCCCCACGAAACACCATCCCAATAAGAGGCCACCGTAGCGTCCTTATCATCCACCAGCGCGAAAAGGCGAGGAAAAGCATCCTTAAGAGGGCCCCTGCCAGTCCAATCACCACCCCAGAACCGAACGAGCGAACCATCCCCCAGCGTAATGCCAAAAAGAGAGCGGTTGCGAGACAATGAATTGCCGATATCACGAGAAAATTGAGAGGAAGACCCCATCATGCGAGCATCCAAGCCCAAAAGCCGGTCGACCCCCACCGCCAACCTCAAAAAATTAAGCATAAGATTATCCTCCCTGCCCCAAAGACGAGCGACCCATTTGAGAAGAAGTGCCTCGTTAACGACCTCCAACCTTCTCACCGCCAGTCCCCCCTCCTCCTTTGACCGCGTGACCTCATCCCAGGCGACCAAATGCACGCCTCTCCTCCCATCTCCCTTTTTCCCCCAAAGAAATCTCCTCAAGCATGATTCCAGACGGCGCCGAACCCCTTTAGGCATACCTTTCACAGAGAAGAAATAAATTGGTATAGAAGATAATACCGATTTTAGAAGTATCAAGCGACCGCCCCGTGAGAGAATGGCGGCACGCCAGCCAGCCAAGCGAGCTTCCATACGATCCACCACAACCTGCCAATCACGTAAGCGCACGCCCAACCGCCAAAGGGAGCCCAAGGTATTCCAAGGGAAGAGTGCCAGTCCGGCAGCGCAAAATCCGCATACACTCCTCAACCTCCGCCGGAGGGTGGAGAAAGGAACCATAGAGGATTTGTTGTAGTTGATAAGAAGACCCGACGCCTCACTGAAGAGCTCCAACTTGGACGCCATACCCGCCACATTCGATGCATCGCCCTCAATAAAGCAAATGGTATCATCGCAAACTGAATAATCGGGATATGGTAGGGCCCAAGAGAGCAACCACGGGTATAGCCAGTCGCAGCCACATTATGAATCTGCAGGACAAGACGTCGGCGGCCAGGACGAAAAGCAGAGGAGAAAGGGGGCACCCTTGCCGAATCCCCCGGCGAGGCTGGAAGAACCCCCCACCAAACGGCCATTGAGAATTAACGAGAGAGAGGCCGTCGAGACGCATCGACGCACCCACGAAATCCATAAAGAGGGAAACCCCGCCGCTTGAGAACAGACCATAGAAACCGCCAATCCAAAGAGTCATATGCCTTTGCAAAATCAATCTTCCAAAGAATCCCCTTACGTCGTTCCTGCGCCAAGCATGAATAATTCCGAGGCCACCGCGAAACAATCACTTATTTGCCTTCCCGAATAAACGCCGCCTGGGTAGGCGATATGAGAGAATCAAGAAGCAGAGCCAGCCGTCTAGCAAAAACCTTGGCATTAATAAGATAGATGGTGTTTGAATGGAGATCGAGCCGGAAGTCCTCATACGGTTAGCAGACAAAGACTTCGGGATGAGAGCAATAAGAGACCTGTTGATTTTATCAAACCCGTTGTTGCCATCACAAAATTCACGGGCGACGTCCAAAACGTCCTGGAAAGCACATCCCAAAACTCCCGATAGAAATATACAGGGAAGCCGTCGGGACCCGGCGCTGCGTCGGTATTAAGGGCCCAAACAACCTCTTTCAGCTCCTCCAAAGATATCGGACAAATTAAGCGCATAGCATCCGCCTGAGGGAGCGCAGAAGCCCCATTACCCGACCAACGCCAATGACGAGCGGTCCTGCATCCATACCATTCCTTAAAGTAGCCCATGACGGCCCTTCCCAGATCCGCTCCCCCTGCACCTGAATGCCATTTACAAGCAGAGAGGATATGGAGTTGGATCCGTCTACGACCAGAAGCGATCCGGTGAAAAAAAGCAGTGTTGGCGTCGCCCTCCTTTAACCATCGCATCCGAGAACGTTGGCGCCACTCAACCAAACGCTTCCTATCCTCAGCCTTCACCTTATCCATAGCATCCGCGCGCACGAGCAACTCGTCTTGATTCAGGTCCCTGACGTTCTCAATTTGATCAAACCGCATAATGACCTCATCAGCCGCCAAACGAGTGGCAATGCGGGCAGAACGATATCCTTCTTAAAAGACGCGAGCATCTTTCTGAGCGACGAAATCTTAAAATCAAAACGGCGAGCGGCACTGCCCGACGGGGATAGCTGAGACCAATGGTGCCGAACCAAGTCACGAAAACCAGGCTCCATAAGCCAAGAACGCTCAAAACGGAAAATGCCACGCGGACGATTTTCATTCGCAGACGACCAAATAATGGGATTATGATCCGAAAAAGATCGCGGTCCTCGAAGAAACGTTGCAAAGAGGAAGGATTCCATCATACAGTTATTTGCCAAAAAACGATCGATCCGCGACCGCGATGAGTTGTTTCGCCACGTGAATGAAATATCATTTGGACCAAGCGATTCAAGAGCCAAATCATTTATAAATTCCAAAAAATCCGAGGACCCTGGATCGAGACCACCGCGTCCCGTGGACGATCCTGCGACTGCAAGGTGACATTGAAGTCGCCACCAATCAACCATGGCATGTCACCAAAAGCATTAGCATCCTCCCTTAAGTCCTCCCAAAGATCGCGACGGGAAACATGACAAGTTGGGCGTAGACACAGGAAAAACGCCATACAAATGTTTGATATGCTGCAAATCAACACCACCGAAATAGAATGACGGCCCAACCTCAAAGACGAGAAGGAAAAGCGCGGAGACTGCCAAGCCAGGATAGCCCCTCCCCTAGCACCATTCGCATCCAGAGCACGGAAGGCATTGAGCTGACCAGCTCCAAAAGATCGCCAGATATCATCATCCATCACCGAAAGCTTTGATTCCTGAATAAACGCAATATCACAGTCCCATTCGAGCATGCGCGAGCCCAAAATGCGTCTACGTTCAATGTCACCCAGACCTCGTACGTTCCAAGATAAAATCTTCATTAAAAACAAAAGGATAAGCCCAAAAAACCGCAGCAAAACCAACTGGGGTCATCAAAGACCAGCGCGAGACTGGTCAGCAAGGCGTTCGAGGCATGCCGCCTCCGCCACCGCGTCCCGCAAGGTTTGGCAAGAAGATATAACATCAGGATGAGAGCAAAAGTGCCGCCTCCGAGAATAACTTCGCCCAAACGGAACAAAGGTGAGTGACCCACCTCCACAGAAGCATCAGCCAGCGGGGTCGTTGCCACCCCATCATCAGAGAATATAGGATCAGCGTATACCGGAATAGGGGATCTCCCGTAGAGGACTGATGGAGGAACCACAGTGTCCCCCACCACGGGCGAAATAAAATCATCTCCAGAAGAAGATACCAGCGGCCGAGGCAACCGAGCAGGAGGAGATTGCGGACTTTTCCATGTGGATGTCAACAGAGAAGGGCACTGCTCGGATAGGACGAGGGCACAACACCTCGGCACCCCAGTTAAAAAGCTGCTGAGAAGATGGTTGAGACGAGCCCGAGAAAGGATCCGAGAACAGCTGGGTCCGAAGAAGCCCGCCGGGGAGCCCAGATAGAATTAGCAATAGGGTCATAAGGAATAAATGCCAGGTGCGTGGAGGAGTCCCCGTGCAATAAATCCTCTAGCAAAAGGGATATATCTGAAAAGGGCGAATCATTGTCCAGAGTAATTGCACCCGTAGGCGAAACGCTGTCGGGAATATGAACCGCCACCAAATCTAAGATTGCCTCGCGCGGCCGCGAAACACGAGGTGGCTCTTCGCTTCCACGTAAGAAAAGGGGACATGCAAGGCGATGCTTCGGCAGCATCCCCAGACGACGCCACGTGGCGCACAGAAGATGTACCGTCGCCCAGCCGTGCAGGATCCCCGGCGACCGGAGAAGCCGAGGAAGACCCCTGCCAACCCGCCGCCGCGAGGGGGGAGCCGGCATCGCCGTCGACGGCGGGAAACAAAGCTCAAGTGTGAGGTCCAGCGACCCAGCGACAATTGCTCAGAGCGTACCTTACCAGCCATATCAGCAATGAACGCAGAAGGAGCCTCTATCAGAACACGGCAGCATAGCCAATCAGCACCCGGAGCAAGACCATCATCAAGGATCCGATGACTTGCCCCCACCTGGAGAAAGACTTTCGAAAGAGCATGAGCAGATCTGGAGAGGAATGGCACCCCCCTGACTTCAACAGCACAGATTTCGACGAGAAGACGCCGCCATCAGAGACCCGCAATCTACTGCCACAACACACCTGCACTCACGGAAGCTTAGAAGTCTCTCCCGTTGCTCCGGGGAGAGACCTCTAACGCAGCCAACGAACCGCATCCAAAATGACGAAGTCGCCCACAAAGTTCTCGCCCAAGAAATCCATCGCAGCAGAACGAATACACTCCAACCATCAGCATGCTTCTGACGAACCCCCACCACACGGAAAGCGAAGAGGCCGACCCCGCGCGGACGCGCGAGCCCCCATCCCCACATGCACCGGCGACAGACCCTCCTGAGCAGGCCCCCTCCCCTCCTCCGACCGCTCCACTTCACCCCCCTCAACCAACGGGACTTCAGGAAGATTTTCCACGCTCGCGCCGGCCCGAGTAGAGAGAATCCCCGAACCCTTCAAAGGCAACCCCGACGTGCGATCGCCGCTACCTTCGAATCCGCCACCCTTCCCAGCAACTCCAAATCAGCGGTCACCCGCACTCGAGATGTCCGCCTCACCAGTCACCACCGCGAAACCAGAAGAGCTTCCCGCCTTGAGTCCGAGCAGGTCCGCCCCAGCAGATAAGGGAGGATCCTCAGAAGGACCCTTGACACGAGCACCTCCAGCGCCCCCATGCAGGCTAGGCAAACTTCCACTCTCCGCCACCACCTGGGCGAAAGACCAGAGAGTCGCGACCCCCATGCAGGACGAGGCGCAATGCCACCCCCATGCAGGCGAGGGGCATTGCCACGCACCGGAAGATTCGTTGTGCCGCGAAACAGAACCGACCGTCGGAGACTAGCATGAGGACCTCCGGTGGCCAATCTTTGTAACTTTTGTGGTGTTGAAACCTCTTGATATAGAGTTTTTTGGCTCACACCTCATTGTGATCTTTTTTCTTTAAAAAATATTTGTGTGCATATGTATGTGAATCCATATCATGCGAAGCATTCCCAATAAAAAATCCTCATGATAAACTCACAAATGTTGGTTTGTCCATAAAAGGTGCAAATAAATTTTTTACAACTTAATGTTTAAAGCATTTTTGAGCGAAGGTAGGAACAATCTCAGTACCTTGTGAGAACAAGCGTCCCCTATAATATCTTGAGTTTGGACTTCAAACACTATAAACAATATTAGAGTGGTGACAGGCTGCCAAGGGGTGGAGCCACACCCACTGAGTCGAGGTAAGATGACTTCTCCCCAGCATAAAGTCAGGGTGGTGGTCTTCCTTTCCTATGTATGAATCATATTACAAAGGTGTTACGAATATAAGCTGGGGAGTTTGTAACACCTAGACATGGCCCTATATTTGAAAATTCACAAAATGTGAGTGTACTATAGGAGGCAAGGGCAATGACTAAACTTAGGCTTAAGCATTTCATATGATGGTTTTTGGTCAATTGGGTGAAAACTAGTGTTCCTCGATAACCACTCACATCCAAGAAAAGAAACGGTGTGTAAAAGTACTCAACATGACATCATTACAAAACCAACCGATGAGCTATTGCAGCCTAGTCTTATTTTTTTTGGAATTCGAGTCTCGCTGTATTGTGGATTATTTGATGGTGCTTTATAGTATCAAGTGCCTTTACAGTGGATCATATGCATACTCATATGCATACATTATATATGAAAGACAGTTTATACTGACTGGCTATAAAAGTTTGGGCTTTGGCTTTACAAAAATAATTGTACAAATTGCAGAAGCCAATAGTTATGGAGAGAACAAACCTTGGAGGAAAACATGGAGCGTCATGTATCATACGTAGCTCCAAGTTCTTCACCAATCTAAACATAGAACATGGTTTGATATAACTTATAATCAATAAACACAACATTACAATAGCCAAGATAACTGGCTAAGAACTACAAAAAACATTCTACAGTGAAAGCACAAGGCCAAAAAGAAAAATTGTAAGTAGGGAAATGTGATGTCGTTAATTAAATATGCAATCGCAACAGAGAGAGGGCGGGGATCAGGTAGGGAGAATCAGAAAAGAAAGAATCACATACTGCTCGAGCTTCCTCCAAAGCAGCTTTCAAATCATCAAAAACAAGCTAACAAAAAAAATGTAAAAGGTAGTCAATACTGCAGAAAAATGTGTATATTTAGGTAAGCTCCGTGTTACATGACACAATAGATATCGTATAACTCGTACCTCTGTCAGCAACTTATCAAACCGTGCTTCAACAGCTTTTCTTATATGTTCATAGCATTTGTCCTTGTAGCCTTTCCCCTTTCCTTTGTTCTTTTCTGCCTGAATGCTTTCTAGGAGAAGCTGCGACAGCACCTTTTCTGATAAATGGATATATAGAGGAAACATTATCCATAATAAATTCACAACAAATGCAAAAGACATTTATTTAAAATTTCTTTAATGGAGTTAAATAGAAGATTTCACTTTGCAATCATCACAGCAGAGCGCACATGATTTACAACTATGTCTCATATCATAAACTGGCAAGAATCGAAAATAGAGAATGATTAAATAGCTACTCCCAACTCCCAAACATATGCAGAATGAAGAGTATAAAAGATACACCGCCTATGTATTCCTCAAAGTCAATAGCATCTCATATCAAATGCATTAAGATGGATAATTCAAGCACTGAAGGAGCACTAAAAAGATTATGCTCAACTAACTTTGCTGCTCTTCGGGGTTACTGACTGCAGCCATCGTACCACCTCCCTCTGCCTCCGCTGCCTCCTCGGCAAGTTGTTGATCAAGTATTTCCTGCATTTCTATTACTCTAACAAATTTGGAAGAAGTACAATCAGAAACATCATTAAGATATCTCAGAATCAAATTTGAGCAAATCCTAAATAAAAGAGTTGACAGAGGTACATATACAGAAGATACCTATAGAGTATAGACAGTAACTGGTCATTAACGAGTGAAACAACGTTATTAGAATGACAAGATCAACCGGATAACCAGTATTTGTCTGATACTGATAGTCATGGTGATTTAAATCCGTCATTTTTTGTCAACTAGGGCCCAAGGCAAAAGACAATAGAGATGGAAATGCGGGGGTGAAATATTTACCCCAAAAAAAAATCTTAACACTGGATGAAGCGCAGAATAAGTTGCACAGACACAATAAAGAAACTTCCATACCTGATAGCACGAACGAGTGTCTGCGGACTGCAAAAAGAGTAGTAGATTTCCATCACAAGCAAGCAGATTACTTTTAAAAAAGAGCTGCAATGCAAAGTCAAGCTACCTAAATATCCTACCAGTCAATTGTGCAGGTTTAATTTCCAACGAAATTGTCAATGTTGCAGAATTCTTTAACAAGATATGCATTTTACCATTTCAATCACTATCCATGTTTTATTAAATTAAGAAAGCAACACTATAATTGAACATTCATAACATAATTGCATACAATTGCTACTGGTTCCAGGATTTACTCTATAAGTGGTTATGATGTAAGACCCACAGTCAGGCTAAGCCTAAAATGCATCACTAAGAAAAGAAAATTGTGCATTGCTTGTTGTTGTTAACCCTTTGCATTGCTTGTCATTGTTGTTTTTTTAACCAAAAAGGTGGAAACATCCGTTGCATTGCTTGTTTTTAAACCCTTGCATTTTCAGAACAAACACAAAGCAGAATTATAAGAAATGGAGCGTGGAATAGTTACTTTTCAAGTTGAAAAATGTGTACCTTTCCTTAGCAAGCTTGTAGAAATTTGAAATATGCCTCCATAATGTGTCTCAAATGTTTCCCATGACCGATCAACATCCTCAAAATATTTCTTACAAAGGGCATCAATAATCAAGATCTGACCAATGTTACGGTTAAGCATGTCTCTGTGTGTGGAAAAAGAACTCGAAATATCAAGAAAAACGTGCAAAGGAATATCTTTGTATTATGCCAATACAATCAACAAAACTTGGCAAGATAAATAAGTCCTAGGGCCTTTGTGTACACTGTCGACATTCTCAGACACCTACGTACAAAAATCCATTGAGCCTTGTTGGAAAAAGAAAGAAAAACTTGTTTATTCCATGAGCCCTATGGCTCTCTTATATAGAGGAGAGACATGTGGGTAGATTACATAAGTAGACGGAAAAAAATAAATAGAGAAAACAGTACATAAACATATCTCAACACTCCCCTCAAGATGGAACATAGATGTCAATCATACTCAGCTTGGATGTACACTTCTGAAAAGGTCCTCTGAGCAAACCTTTGATAAAAATATCAGCAATTTGATCTCCTGAACTGACATGTGAAGTAGAGATAAAGCCTCTCTGGATCATGTCATGTGTATAGTGGCAATCTACTTCGATATGTTTAGTTCTCTCGTGAAAAACAGAATGGATTGCAATAAATAAGGCGGCTTGACTATCACATTGCAACTGCACAAGGGGTACATCTATATATAAGTCCACTAGAACTGCTCGGACCCACGTCATCTATGTGCTCCCTTGTACAATAATCCTATATTCTGATTCAGCACTTGACCTGGCAACCACAGTTTACTTCTTACTCTTCCAAGATACTAGGGAACCGCCAATAAACACAGCAAAGCCTGAAGTAGATTTCCTTTTCTTAGGACATCCTACATAGTCTGCATCTACACAGGTTGTGATAGAAAGAGATGCTCCTTTCCTAACTAGTAATCATGCACCTGGAGATGACTTTAGGTACCTCAAAATAAATTAGATAATATAAACTGCATCCATATGTACCTGTCAGGCTGCTCCATGAACTGACTGACCTGACTAACTGCAAAGGAGATGGTCGACTTAGTGATAGTGACATAGAGAAGCTTTCCCGCCAATTCTTTATATTTTCTCCCGCCACCTCCTCTGTATCACCATCATATAGTTTCATGCTGGGATCCATATGAGTAGCAGGTCTACACCCAATCATGCATGTCTCAATTAGCATGTTTGTAACATACTTCCTTTGGGTCATCATCAAACCAAACTGATTCCTGGCAAACTCTAACCTAGGAAATGTCGTAGGGTGCCAAGATCCTTGGTGACAAACTGTCGTCCCAGAAATTCCTCTGTCCTCTTAATCCATTGCACATCATCTCTTGTAACAAGTATTTCATCAACATATACCAAGATAACAGCAATACTTCTTGGAGTTCTCTGTACAAACAGTGAATGATCTGCGTTTGATCTCCTGAATCCATTCTTCTCAATCAGATACGAGAGCTTCTGAAAACCATACATTTGGACTTTTCTTAAGGCCATATATTACCTTATGAAGTCTACAAACTTGCTGACACTCTCCCTCAGTAGTAAACCCCGGAGGCTGCAGCATATAGACTTCTTCCTGGAGATTGCCATACAGAAAGGCATTTTTAACATCAAGCAAAAATAAAGGACAATCATGTACCACAGCAATGGAAAGGCGAACACGTAGAGTGGAGTGGCAAGCAACAGGGGAGAATGTGTCCAAATAATCCACTTCATAAGTCTAAGTAAAGCCACGTGCAACCAATCTGACCTTGTAACGATCAAGACTCCCATATGCATGGTGTTTGATTGTAAACACACATTTGCAACTAACAATAGATGCACCATCGGGAGCGGGGACCAAGCTCCAAGTACCACGCAATTGAAGAGCAACCATCTTCTCCTCCATGGTCAGACGCCACCGATTGTCTCGTGAAGCCTCCTGGTAATTCCATGGGATTTCCACAGCTGATAGAGCAATGGCAAATATCATGAATTCCCATGTTAGGCGATCTAAGGAAATCTGAGATGCAAGAGGATATGAGGCACATTTACGCTTCTGCTTTCGAAGCGCAATAGGTATATCTATCATCAGGAATCATCTCAATCCGTAAGCCAGTCTCACGCAAAGATTCATGCAAAGATTCATGCTCAAGCACATTACCAAACCCATCGTTAGAAATAATGTAATAAGAACAAACCTGAGGCATGTTGGATGATGAGTGATCTCCATGAGTAGAAACAGACTGACGTGTATAGTATCTTGACAATGGTGGAACAAGGGTTGTGGGAGATGATGGTATAGGAGGAGGTGATGGAGGTGGAGTAGGTGGTGGTGGTGGTGGAACAACAAACATTGGTGGAGGTGGTGATGGGCTTGTAGGAGGATGTGACATGTAAACCTCATCATCTGAATATGATGAAGTCAACCTATCACTTGTAGGAGAAAAATACATCACTGACTCAAAAAATGCAACATCAACGCTGACATAATATTTCACGTGCAATAGATCATAGTATCATATATCCCTTCTGTGTCCTAGCGTACCCAACAAAAACACATTTGACAGCTCTAGGGAGAGCTTGTCACAACCTGGAGAAGTTGGTGGATAAATGAAGCATATCCAAAAACACGAGTGAGTGAGAACAACTTCTCTGGAAATGCCCGGGAGAAAGGAATTTTCTCACCTAGAACCGACGAGGGCATACGATTCACTAGATAACATGATGTAAGAACTGCAGGCGTCTGGGTGGAGGCGGGGATATCTTGGATCAACACCTCGGACTTTTTTTTTGAAGCTCAAAAAAACGGGGGACGCACTCGTTGGTGCTCGCCCCATTATTTATTGAAAATAAAGTAAAGTTGAGAAACAAACTTACAACGAGTACACGGAGAGAAGAGAAGGAGAAAGAAGAAACAAAAATAAAACACCGAAGGTATCACAATATGATAGCTCCAAACAGCAAAGACCCCCTAAGGAACAGACCAATCACAGGCCAAACGAGAAGCAGAGATGAGGACGTTTTCCGAGTAGAATCGCTGACCAGCAAACAGAGCTTCATTCCTAGCAATCCAGATGCACCATAGCCGTGAAATAGAAGAGAGAATATCGTTCCTACTCCTCGCCCGAGAACGAACCAAGCAAGCGCAGAAGGAGGCGGAGCTCGAGACGTCGAGCCAATCCAAGTCCGCCCAAATGCCAAACGTTTTCCCACAACGAAAGAACAGGTGGTCAGGAGTCTCGTCCTCCAAATTGCACAGACCACAGGTAGGCGAAACCGAAGGGAAAATAGCAGAACACCGGCTGCGAGTTAAGAGACGCCCACGACGGAATAGCCATAAGAAGATGCCAATTCGTTCGGGAACCTTGAGGCCCCAAAAGAATTTATAGTCCCGAAGCAAAGAATCATCAGCCACAACCAAGGGCGGAAGAAGAGCACGGTAAGCCGCGCGAATGGAGAAGCAGCCGTCCTTCCAACAAAGGTGGTCGCGACCCACAGAAGGCGAGGGCGAGACCGCAAGAACCTCCAGCAAAGCCAAGAAATCCGATTGGCGCTGATCGGAAAGATTGCCCGCAAATCCGGGCCCCCAAGCAGCCCCATCCCAGAAAGAAGCAACCCTCGCGTCTTTATCATCCACCAACGCGAAGAGGCGAGGGAAAACATCCTTCAGAGGCCCCCTACCAGTCCAATCATCGCCCCAAAAGCGGATGAGCGAGCCATTGCCCAATTTAGTGACGAAAAGAGCACGGTTACGGACCAAAATATTCCAAATATCACGAGCGAAACAGGATGGAGAGCCCAAAAGGCGAGCATCCAAACCCCAACCCCGGTCAACCCCCACAGCCAACCTCAAGAAGTTAATCATAAGATTATCCTCCGGACCCCAAAGGCGAGTCACCCATTTGAGGAGAAAAGCCTCGTTCACGACATCCAACCGCCTCACCGCCAGCCCCCCATCCTTCTTTGGTCGAGCCACATCATCCCAAGCGACCAAAGGAACACCGCGACGCGCAGCCCCTTTCTTACCCCAAAGAAAAGACCTCAAACAAGAGTCCAACCGCCGACGGACCCCCTTAGGCATACCTTTCACCGAGAAAAAGTATATAGGCATTGAAGAAAGAACGGACTTGAGAAGAACCAAACGACCTCCCCGAGAGAGGATAGCGGCACGCCAACCAGCCAAACGAGCAGCCATGCGATCCACCAGCGGCTGCCAATCACGTAAGCGTGCCCGACCCGTAGACAACGGGAGCCCAAGATAGTTCAGCGGAAGAGAACCCACGGGACAGCGCAAGATCCTCGAACAAACCATAACCTCCTCAGGGGGAGTGAAGAAGGGGACCATGGAGGACTTATTATAATTGATGAGAAGTCCCGACGCCTCACTAAAGAGCTCCAAAGTGGTAGCCATCCCAGCAACATTCGACGCCCCGCCCTCAATAAAGCAAATGGTATCATCCGCGAACTGAATAATCGGCATAGAGAAGGGCCCAATGGAGCAGCCGCTGGACAGGCCCGCCGCAACGACATTATGAATCATGCTGGATAACACGTCAGAGGCCAGAACGAAAAGTAAGGGAGCAATGGGGCATCCCTGTCGAATACCCCGACGGGGCTGGAAGAAGCCCCCCGCCAGCCGGCCATTGAGAGAAACAGACAGAGAGGCAGTCGAAACGCAACGTCGAACCCACGAGATCCATAACGGAGGGAATCCCCGCCTCTTAAGCACAGACCACAAAAACCTCCAGTCCAGAGAGTCATAGGCTTTAGAGAAGTCTATTTTCCAAAGAATTCCCCTAACATCGTTTTTGTGCCAAGCATGGATAATTTCGGACGCCACCGCATAGCAATCACCAATTTGTCTACCCTTAATAAAAGCCGCCTGGGAAGGCGAGATGAGCGAATCAAGCAGCGGAGCCAGCCGGCGAGCCAAGACCTTAGCAATGATTAGGTATATGGCATTTGAAATGGAGATTGGCCGGAAATCTTCAATGTGGGTGGCAGAAGAGGACTTGGGAATGAGAGCAATAATAGACTTGTTAAGCTTATTAAAACCGTTGTTGCCGGAGCAAAATTCGCTAGCGACCTCCAAGACATCCTGGGAGATGACGTCCCAAAATTCCCGATAGAAAAAGACCGGGAAACCATCCGGACCCGGGGCTGCGTCAGAGTTAAGAGCCCAAACCGCCTCTTTCAATTCCTCCAAAGAAATCTGACCGATAAGGAGATTTGCATTCGCCTGGGGAAGCACAGCGGCGCCCCTACCCGACCACCGCCACTAACGCGTAGCCCTGTATCCATACCACTCCCTGAAATAAGCCGATACTGCCAAACCCAACTCCCGCTCCCCCTGCACCTGAGAGCCATTAATAGACAAAGAAGAGATAGAATTGGATCGCCGGCGACCCGAAGCGACCCTGTGAAAGAAAGAGGTATTTGCATCCCCCTCGCAACCGAGAACGTTGGCGCCATTCAATCACACGCTTCCGATCCTCAAGCTTCACCTTATCCATGGCATTGGCGCGAGCAATCAACTCCTCCTGGGAAAGGTCACGATCATTTTCAATACGATATAAGCGCAAAATTTCTTCATCCGCCTCCACGCGGGTGGCAATGCGGGCGAAACGAATGTCCTTCTTAAAAGACGCCAACATCTTCCTGAGAGATGAAATCTTAAATTCAAACCGACTAGCGGCACTGCCCGATGGAGAAAGCTGAGACCAATGCTGACGCACGAGATCACGAAATCCCGACTCCAGTAGCCAAGAGCGCTCAAAACGGAACATGCCATGCGGGCGGATCTCCTCCCCGTTTGACCAAAAAATAGGATTGTGATCTGAGAAAGCGCACGGTTTCGAGGACACAAAACATAATGGGAAACAATCCATCATAGAGTTATTTGCCAAAAAACGATCAATCCGCGACCGCGAGGAGCTATTCCTCCATGTGAAAGAAATGTCGTTTGGAACCAAAGATTCAAAAGCCAATTCGTTGATGAACTCCAAAAAATCCGAGGATCCCGGATCGAGACCACCGCGACCCCGAGGGCGATCCTGAGCGTGCAAAGTTACATTAAAATCCCCGCCAATCAGCCATGGAATGTCTCCAAAAACAGCAGCATCCTCCCGAAGGTCCTCCCACAGTTCACGACGGGCAACATGACAATTTGGGGCATAAGCACAAGAGAAGGCCATACAAATATTAGTCCGAGCGCAAATTAACAGCACCGAAATAGAGTGACGGCCCACCCTACAAGATGAAAAGGAGAAACGCGACGATCGCCAAGCCAAAAAAGCACCTCCTCGAGCACCCAAAGCATCCAGCGCACGGAACTCGTTTAACTGACCAGCCCCCAAAAGAACGCCACATAGCATCGTCCAAAGCCAGCAGTTTCGTCTCCTGAATGAACGCGATATCACAAGACCATTCAACAAGCGCGCGCGCCCAAAATGCGCCTACGATCCGCATCACCCAATCCACGAACGTTCCAAGATACAATCTTCATCAGAAACAAAGAAAGCCCAAAAACGGAAAAGCCCCAACGAAAACACCAGAAAGGAGAGGTGCAATCAAAAACCAGGGTGGCGCTGGTCAGCCAACTGAGCAAGGCCTGCCGCCTCCGCAACCGCTTCGCGCAAAGATTGGCAAGTAGAAACCACAGAGGGACTGGAGAAAAGATGACGCCTCCGTGAGTAACTTCGCCCATACCGGGACGCAGGAGAAACACACCCACCACCACAGCAGAATCACAGATAGGGGACGACGCCGCGTCATAATCAGAGAAAAGCGAATCCCAAGACGCCGGATTAGGAGGCTGACCCTCAGCAACCGGATGGAGGACCACATCCTCCCCTTCAGCTCTTGAAAAGGAAGATACCGAGCAAAGAAGCAGCGGCTGAGACACCGGAGATGAAGGCGAAAACGGATCGTCCAGGCGACCGTCGAAAGGCACCGCGCTAATAGGGAGAGGGCATAGAATTTCGGGAGCCGTAATAAGGAGATCCGAACGGAGGCCCGAGCCCGAATGCGGATCCGAGAAGAACTGCTCCGAAGAAACCTGAAAGGGGGGCCCAAATAGAATTTTCCAAAGGGTCATAAGGGATAAATGACCTGACCTGGGGTGGGGCCACCTGCAATAAATTGTCCGGCATAAAGGAAACATCATGGGAGGACGAATCAGTATCCAGGGGAACTGCATCAGCAGACGAAGGGATTTCCTGGAACTGAACCGCCACCATATCTTGGAGGGGCCCCCTTGGTCGCGGAAAACGAAGGGCCTCCACACCCGCACGTGATGAATGAGCCATGCAAGGCGCCGCTTTGGAAAAGGCCCCTGAGAGGACCACGTGGCAAGAAGGAGATGAACCGACACCCGCAAGCATCAGCCCCCGGCCTGCCGGAAGCGCGACAGAAAATCCCTGCCGACCCACCTCCGGAGAAGGCGGAGCCGACCTCGCCGGCGAAGGAATAAGAGAAAGCTCCAGAGAAAAGATCCAGCGTCCCAAAAACATCTGATCAAAACGGGACTTACCCGCCAAATCAGCGAAAAAAGCTGACGGAGCCTCGACCAGCACACGGCAGCACCGCCAGTCAGCTCCAGGGGCGAGGCCGTCATCAAGGATCTGGAGAACTTGCCCCCAGCTGGAGAAAGCCTTCGAGAGAGCGTGCACCGTCCGAGAAAGGAAAGGCACCCCCCTCACCACAGCAACCCGGACCTCCGTCGAGAAAACACCACCGTCAGAGACCCGCAAGCTACGCCATTTAACCCCTGCAACACCTTGGCAATGAACGAGCCTCTCCCGTTGCTCCGGGGAGAGACCTCTAACGCAGCACCGCATGGCATCGAGAGAGAGGAAATCCCCCCCAAAACCATCACCCAGGAAAACCAACGTAGCAGCACGAATAGACTCCCAGTCAGCGTCACGACTCTGAAGCACCCCAACCAGGACCGAGAGGGCAGAGGCCGGGCCCGAACGGGCAGACGAACCTTCCACCCCCGCCATCCCAGACACGAAAAACTCCTCAGCAAGCCCAGCCTCCTCCTCCGAGCCAACCGCAGAAACCCCCCTACCAAAGAAACCGAAGGCTCCGGCAACTGCGAACACACCGCACCACCCAGCAAAACAGGCTCCGCGCCCATGACCACGACCTCCGGATCAGCAGGAGACGCAGCCCCAACCTCCGAGGAGCCATGCAAGGCCGAACCTGAGGAAAAAGAAGGAAGAGCCGAAGGACCCACAACCTGAGCATCACCAGCAGCCCCATGCAAGGGAGGGGAAGACCCAGCAGCCGCCACCACTTGGGCGAACGAGCGAGAATCACGGCCCCAAAGCTGGGGAGTTGCACCAACGCGCACGGGGATGGGATTTGCACCAACACGTACGGGCTTGGCACCAACCCGCAACCCCGGAGCAGAGGAAAAAGACCGGCAGGAAGCCCGACGATGGCCAAGTTTCCCACAAAGAAAACACCGCGGGGGAGCAAGACACTCGGACGCAGAATGACCCCGAGAATCACAGCGGAAGCACTGCTTACCCGGCTTAGCGCGAGAAACCCTGGTCCATCCGTCATCGCCGACCTCAGCCATAGAACCATGAGACAGCGAGGAAGCACGGCGTTCCCCGAAAAAAGGACCCGCAGCACCCCGCGCCTTACGACGCCACGCCCACCGCGTCTCAGGAACCCACCTAGCGCCAAGAGGCCTGCGATAACCATCCACACGTCGCTCGCGACCAGACGCGCGAGTCCCATCAGCCAAAAACCCCCGACCAACCCTCCGCACTTCGTTCGCCCCACGAACCCCGCTCCCCATCCTCTGCCCTCAACAAATTCCACTCTGTTATTTCAGTTTTTAATTATCATGTCGGACTTGGTCGGTTTTTGGGACTCATTGCGGTCCAACAAGGACAGGGCGCGCAGAGACTTCGTGGGCCTTTTTGCTTGCATTTGGGCGATTTGGTTGGGGCGTAACGCAACAATTTTTAGGGGCCAAAGATTTTACAAGGAGAATGTTTTGGCTCACGCGGCACATCTAACTCGCGAGTGGACATTGTTGTAATTAGCATCTTCTGATCGGGGGTGGGATCTTCTCGATCCCATCTCTGTCCCTTCTCTCTCTGTCCCTGTACTTTTTTACCTTCTTGTTTACCCCTTTCTATTAATAAAGCTTTTCGGGCGAACATCATGCCGTGTCTCCCCCGAATCGTTAGATTTCAAAAAAAAATGATGTAAGAACTGCATCATCCCGCAACATATGTAGGGCACGACACTGAATGAGAAGAGTTTGGGTAACATCAAGTAGATGACAATGTTTTCTCTCTGCAACACCACTTTGTTGATAAGTGTAGGCACATGATGTTTGATGAACAATACCATGAGAAGAAAAGAATTGAGATAGTACACGAGTACAGAATTCCAAAGCATTATCAGTTCTCATAAATTTGACAGAAGATGAAAAAATGTTCTCCACTTCAATGATAAATGTTTTAATCACATCCCCAACCTCATATTTACTTTTCAATAAAAATACACATGACATGGAAAAAATCATCAACAACAAGGTAAAACATGTGTCCCTGATGATAGGGAACACGACTTGGACCCCATATGTCAACATAAAATAACTCAAAAGGGGAGCTACTGCTCTGACGACTAGGAAAAACAAACACATCGTGCTTCCCTAGCTGACATGCCTCGCATTGTAAGGATGAGCGAGGTGAGATTTGAGGGAGAACATGACACATCTTCTAGAGGGGAAGGTGACCAAAGTGCAGGTGTCACATGTAAGGAGAGACCGGTCCCGTAGAATGAGAGGATAAGCCAGCATATGGAGTTTGAACTAGACGGTAGAGCCCTCCCTGCTTACGACTATAGTCAATCATCATGGCCGTAAGAATGTCCTGAAATGCAAGAGACGATGGGTCAAAAATAGCACGGCAATGTAAATCTTTTGTAATCTGACTAATAGACAATAAATTCATAGAAAAATAAGGTGCATGTAACACAATCTTCAGACACATCAAAGTTGATCTCCCCTTGTCTTGTGATTGGGGAATGGGTACCATCGGCTATGACAATAGTTCTGCCAAGAGGAATATGTTAGTAGGCCACAAACTGATCTTTACCTCACACATGTGATGTGTCGCCTCGGAGTCCATAATTCATTATGTACTATCAAATCGATGACAACTATTAAGAGCATAGATGCTACCTAAGTGGCAGTGGCAGAGGTACTCGCAGAGACAGAAGCAGCAACATCTAAGTGGCCTCCTGAAGTCGGCAAGGAAGCTATGGAACTAGCAGGAGGCATAATGTCCCTGAACCGAGCTACAAGGTCATCAAACCTCTGATCCGAAGAAGAAGCAGCATGGGGTTTGCTTTCTCTGTTACACGAGCCGATACAGGAAAATCATGCTTGGAGAAGCTTGTGTCATCTGTATGTCATGGGCGATAACAGTAAGTGCATGGCCGACAAATACGACCTCCTCTACTACGAGGTCCACGGTCACGAAACTGAGAAGAGCCTCCCCTTCCCAGGAGGCTATCATCGCAGAAGATGTCTGACTGGAGGCAGGAGATGAGATAGTGATCCTGCTGAGTCTGCAAAAGCGTCCTCCATGTGAGGAATAGTAGCATCCGCCAGTATCTGTAAACAAGTCGCCTCATACTCTAGGACAAGTGCTGCTAGAAATACACCAATCATGGTGGCATTCTTATATGCCTTCTGTTGCTCAGGTGTAAACGAGGGGGCATGAAATTGTGGAGCTTCTCTAACATACTACACAAGGATGTGTATAGATAATTGAAGGGTCGCCCGTTCTGCTTGATGGTAAATATGTCGTGATGTAGCTGCAGGATCTTCATCGCATTCCTCGCTTGGGAATAAGTGGCTACGAGGATATCCCACATCGTCTTAGCGGTGGACTGATGTAACACATCATTGGCGATCTCTGTCATCAATGTACCAAAAAACCAAACATTGATATATGCATCGTCTACCTCTCACGAGGCATTGACCCCGAGTTTCTCAACTAGCTCTTCTTCAATAAGAATATATTTCTTACCCGTAGACTTCATGAGGCTCGTGAACTGCATGGCTCATAGCTCGTAATGGCTCGTCAATTTTTTGACAATTGGTGATGGACCTCTGAAGTGCATGTGGCGGGATATCGCCTTTGTTCTCTGACATACTTCAATAGAGTTTTTTAGACCAAAAGAAGTATGTCTACACAGACATAGACGATTTGATTGCATGTATAGACATAGGATGCAACCAAATCCATAACAAGAGACGAACCGTGATGCGGGTGGAGACGGAGGCCACAAAGGATCTATCAGTAGTGGCGGGTCTTCGATGGTGTCGCACGAGCGAGAGAGAGAGAGAGAGAGAGAGGGGCCCGACGGTAGTAGCGCCCAAGTGAGAGAGAAAGAGAGTGAAGACAGCGGCGGCGGCGACGAAGAGGGAGAGGTTGGCGGCGACAGTGGCGTGGAGGGAGAGGCCGACGGTGGCACATGAGAGGAGGCTGACAAGTGGGGTTTAGGGTTAGGGTTTTTCAAGCACGAGAACTCTGGACTAGGACCGTCGCTCTGATAACATGTTGGAAAAAGAAAGAAAAACTTGTTTATTCTATGAACCCTAGGGCCCTCTTATATATTAGGAGAGACCTATAGGTAAATTACATAAGATAGACGGAAATAAAATAAATAGAGAAAACAGTACATAAACATAAATAAATCTCTACAAGCCTAAAATGATGCCCTTAAAACAGCATAAGCAAAACATATAAGCTTAGCAAATTGAGGGTAGAAAAACATCTCGAAGTTGCAAAGATTGGAGAGGTGCGGATTGAAAAGTTGCATAAATTATAGAGCAACGAGAAGAATTCTTTAAATATAGGTTGAAGAGAAATTTAGCTGATTCTGCAACAAGGAAGCCCAGAAAGACTCAAGGGTCCAAACACAAAACCAGCCTAGGTCGGAGTCATCCCAAAAAGGCGACGAACATTGATAACGGAAGAAAAGCTGCTCAACGGATTCAATCCCACTCCCACAAAGAATGCATCTGTCCGAAAATGTCCAAAAAAATCTCGCATAGCGATCTCTCGTCACAATTCTCTTTCGCCTTAGAAGCCAAAAAAGAAGACGATCATTCAGGGAGCCCAAGCATCCAGATAAAGCAGCAATACCTAACCAGGTCATCCTTCCTTGATTGAGGTCTACAAATCACCCTATAGGACTTCCTAACAAAGAAGGAACTTCCTATCCAAACCAAGTGGTCACTCCCATCAGAAGGACCCCCATGATGCCTCAAAGAGTTTAGTAAAAGCAGGAACTCTTCCAATCATTGATCACAGAAGTTCGCAGAGAACACGGGCATCCAGTTTTCCTCACTCCAGCAGTCAGCAACACCTACCTCTCGATCCGCCAACGTAAAAAGTCACGGAAAATGACTGCAAATCGGGCCATCGTCGGTTCAATCGCCCACCCAGAAAGCAAAGGACTCGCCATTTCCCAAAATGGGGCAGAAATGAACATGGATCGCCTCGTCTTCCTCACGAGGAGGTGATTGGTCTGTTGAGACGACGGTTGGGATTCCTTTGCCTTTCCCAAGAGCAGTGTTCACGAATGCGCCCTGAGTGACCGCATATGCGGCCGCATATGCGCGCGAGGACCCAATGACGTGCCGCATACGTGAATCGGGCCACTATGCGCCCCAAGCGCATGAGCGGACCGCATATGCGGGCTATGCGGCCGCATATGCGGTCCGTTCGGCCGCTCGGTTTTTGTCGGATCTCGTATGTCCGATTAAGGGTAACCCCCTCATCCCGAGTCCCGCTTTACGATTTTTAGGAAGGGATTAGGGCTTCGATCAGACCTCCCGACTCCTCAAGTTCTCGAGAGCCCTAATCAGACCTCCACTCTCGCGAGCGCCAGCGCCTCCACCGGTCTCCTCCGCCTCCTCCGCCCCTAACAAGCCCTCGAATCGTGAGCTCCAGCGCCTCCACCGGACTCCTCCGCCTCCTTCGCCCCTAACCAGCCCTCGGCTCGCGAGCGCCAGCGCCTCCATCGGACTCCTCCGCCTCCTCCCGTCTCTTCGGCCTCCTCACAGGTCCTCCTCTTCTTCACAGCTCCTCCGCGATTACTACATTGAGTTAATTCTGATTTATTTCCTACATTGTTATATTTAAGCTGTTACATGTTAGTTCTAGACACTTAAAAATTTGTGCTTCGTCGTTACTCGAAAATATATGTTGGATATTTCCTCCAAAGCACTTAAAAATTAGTGGAAAAAGCGTTCTAGGGATAAAAAGGGCTTCGCATGCATACAAATTAGCAATTGGCATCAACAAACACTAATTAATAAGAATTCCGAAATCAATATATACTGTTTCCTGTGAGTCTAAAATCTCATTATTCTTTAAACTCAGCCTTCGATAATTGTATATAATGTCTAAAATCTCATTATGGTATCTTATTTTATCATTGGAAAGTATAAAATGTTCTACAATTAGCGAAGTTTTGTATTTGCTATTTGGCTTGTATATTTGCTTTTATTTTAATCTAATTGCATTTATGTACGATAGTAAATGTATGAATGCACAAGCAAATTTTGTTGTCTAGAATCTATGTATATAGTTCATATAAATAAACACTAGCCTTTGTAGTTAGCATTTTAGATAACAAATTATAACTAAAAGTTGCCTCCTTAAATTTGCCAACTTCATACATTGACAGTTTTCACACCCAACTCACACTTTTGTGAATGATATATGCATACATAATTTGATTCTGCAATTATTTCGCTTGTAATGAACTTTTGGTTGTTACAAAGTAAAAGACATTTTAGCTACAAATTTACGAGATATTACCTGCTACAAGTTTTATGTTGCTAGTGTAGTGGTAATGAACATATTAATTCTACAAATTTTTGTTTGCTTTACCTAGGGAAATGGATTTTGTATGGTGCTTTAAACGTCACAGGTCAAACTTTTAGTTGATACAATTATAGAATCTAATGATACAATCTCTACAGCATAAATTGCAAATGTTGATACAATTATAGAATCTAATGATACAATCTCTAAAATCTCATTATTCACAGGTCAAACTTTTAGTTGATACAATTATAGAATCTCATTATTCTTTTAGTCGATATATTAGACTTACAAATAATGTGAATTTACACATGTCCAATCATGCCCATCCTTATTCCTTCATGTCTATCTTATTTGTATATGCATATTAAAATTTTTGTTTATATTTTTATCTTATAATTATGATTGAATGCCAGGAAACTATGGCATCTAGACTACCATCTGACAGCGGTTCTTCTCCTACGCCTGGAACTGGAAGTGAGCCTCTTATTCAAAGAAGCGATACTTCAGAGTTTTTTGTGCCTCCCGGTTCTAATGATCCGGGATGGAAGTATGCTTTTTTAGAGAATCCAAGTAGCCCGAGCATGGTCACTTGTCGATTGTGTCGGAAGGTTGTGAAAGGAGGGATCAATCGCATGAAGCAACATTTGGCTCACATTAAAGGCAATACATCATCTTGTCCCAAGGTGTCTCCTGAGGTGAAAAAAGAAATTATGGACAACAAGAAAGGAATTAAAGTGAAAAGGAACGAGAAGACACAGAGGATGAAAGACATTCAAGGGCAAGTCTGCATCAAGATGAATCAACCCTTGGTTGATGAAGAGAGGGATGGGAAAAGGCCCCGAACTTCAGCAGAAGATGTGCCTGCGGAGAATCTCCGCCAATCCACCATCAAAGATACCTTTGCCAAGGAGGAGCGTGCACGTGTGAATTCTTTCGTGGCAAAGTATTTCTATGACGATGACATTCCTTTCAATGTTGTCAAAAGTGACTCCTTTCTTCAAATGTGTGAAGCAATTGGGCAGTATGGAAGGTCATATAAGCCTCCAACATATTACGAGCTTTCAGAAACTCTTTTGAAGGAACAGGTTAAGGAAACAACAGATTTCTTTTTTTTTGACACTCAAAAGAGGGGGATACACTCAAAGGTGTTCGCCCCAATTTATTGAAAATGAAGGTAAGATATACTTACAGCGGGGGAGACAACAAGGTCAAGGTAGATGGTACAAGAGATACCATCCGCCACCCAAAAGAAAAACGTTACATGGATAACCAGTCCGAACAGAAGTTATTTGCAGCGATACATATATTTTCCTTATAGAATCGCTGGCCCGCAAAATCAAGTTGTTTCTTCCCAGCCAAATGCTCCAAATACGCGCAATGGGGACAATTCTAACCGATCTGGGGCGAGTTGAGGCAGCAGCAAGGCTCTCCCAGAAGTCAAGCATGGAGGAGCGATTCACCCATCCCACGCCATCCCAGATGGCCTGCACGAAGGGACATAGCAAGAAGAGGTGGTCGGAGGTTTCAATGTCGAGACCGCACAAGCCACAGGAAGATGAGATATTCTGTAAAATGGAGGCGCATCGGACACGCGTAAGCAATCTTCCACGTCTGAGAAGCCAAAGGAAAACGCCGATCCTCTCCGGAATCTTGAGATCCCAAATGAGCTTGCAGTGGCGAAGAAGAGATGCATCCGCATTCAATACAGGGGGGAGAACGGAGAGATAAGCCTTTCGAGTGGAGAAGGTCCCGTCCAACCAAACAAAATGATCACGGCCCGAAGAAGGCGTAGAAGCGTCCGCAAGAAGAGATCAAATCTGTGAAGTCAGAGAGTCGCTGGTCGGAGAGTGTGCCCAATAAAATAGGGCACCAGACGCCATCGGCCCAGCAAGAGGCCACTGAGGCGAGTTTGTCCCCGGCCATCGCATAAAGACGAGGAAAAGATTCTTGAGAAAGCCCTTCCCGGACTAATCCACAGTCCAGAAGCGAAAAGAGCTCCCATCGCCAATAGCCGGAGCAACCAGCGAGCGGTTAGAGTTGAAAACATACAAGACATTGTGCCAGAAAGAATGGGAGGGACCCGGGGAATGGCCGCCAAAAACGGATGCAAAAGCATGTCCAGCTGCCACGCGAAGGCACTGCAGTAAGAAACTCTCGTCCCGGCCAAGAAGCCTCATCGCCCACTTGAGGAGCCAAGCATCATGAACCACCTCCAAGCGCCTAACGCCAAGACCCCCGTCACTTTTAGGTCTAGAGATGTCGTCCCACCCAACTAAGTGCAAGCCTCTTCTGTCAGAACCATTCTTGCCCCACATAAAACGCCTCATTGCTTTCTCCAGGCGGAGGTGGATTCCTTTGGGCAATCCGCGAGCCGAAAAGAAGTAGATGGGGATAGCCGAGAGAACCGATTTGATAAGCACTAATCGACCGCCTTTGGATAGCATTGACGAACGCCAACCAGCCAATCTGGCTTCCACCTTTTCAATCACCCTGTGATAGTCCCGCAAGCACGGCCGACCAAGAGAGAGAGGCAGACCCTGGTATTCAAGCGGAAGCTCCCCGAGGGAAGCCCCCAAAAGAGAGGAACACTCCCCGGCCTCAAGAGCCGATAAGCCAAAAGGCACCACTTTAGATTTAGCGTCATTGATGTCGTGATACATGGAAGACTTCTGGATGTTCCATTATGACAGATGCATGGACTGATAGGAGAGGAAGGAGCATAATGAATATTTGCATCAACTGTGAACTGGGAACTAGTTTTCTGAATTCAATTGACTCGTCTGCAGATTCTCATACCGCGGAGTACATTGCTTCCTTAGTGGATAAGTCCATTGAGGAAGTTGGGCCCGAGAATGTAGTCCAAGTGGTGACAGACAATGCATCGGCCAATATGGCTGCAGGCAGAATCTTGAGAACCAAGTACCCACGGATATTCTGGAGTTCTTGTGCAGCACATTGCATCGACCTTATGCTAGAAGAGATTGGAAAAGAATCGAAGGTGAAAACTGCCATCACAAAGGCAAGGACATTGACTATATTCATATATAGTCATGCCAAAACATTGAGCTTAATGAGACAATTTACACAAGAGGGCGAGATAGTGAGGCCGGGAACAAGATTTTCCACCACATATCTCACTTTGCAATCTGTGATGGAGAAGAAAGATAAGTTGAGACTTATGTTTTCTTCTGATGAATGGAGAGCTTGTAAATGGTATAAAACCAAGAAAGGGGAAATGGCTTCAGCCATAGTTTTGAGTCCTTCATTTTGGACTCAAGTGTCTTTGACATTGAAGGTCTTTTCTCCGTTGGTACATGTTCTGCGGATTGTTGATGGAGATAGGAGGCCGGGTATGGGGTTTATATATGGTGAGTTGCAAGATGCTAGAAAAGAGGTCATGAGCATTTTCAAAGATGCCGAAGCATCTTACAAACATTTTGTTGATGCCATTGACTCAAAGTCAAAAGGAAGACTGGATAGCCCCCTCCACCTTGCTGCGTACTATTTGAATCCCTATTTCTTTTATAGGGATAATGCTCAAATCCAAAGGGAAGGTCTCGCTTTGAAGGGATTCTTGGATTGTATGGATATTTTTTATCCTGATTTAGAGATCCAAGATATCATCACCAGGAAGGAGTTGCCTTTGTATGAAAGGGCAGAGGGATCATTTGACAAACCTTTGGCTATCAGACAGAGGTCAATCATTGCGGATAACTCTTTCTCCGGGATCCCGTGGATTATTGGCGGGGACTTTAACGTTACCATTGACTCCTCCGATCGTCCTCGAGGTCGGGGAGGTCGCGATCCGGGCTCGCAAGAATTTCGGGATTTAATTCATGAATTGGCGCTTATTAATTTGGTTCCGAATGATATCTCATACACGTGGCGGAACAGCTCTTCTAGATCCAGGCTCGACCGATTCCTTGGTAATGGTTTGGCCTTGGACTCGTTCCCTCTTTGCTCGGTTGGCTCGCGTCCCCGTCCCTTCTCGGATCATTCTCCTATCATTTGGGACGATGGCGCCGGCCTTTCTCCTCGTGGGCTCTTTCGTTATGAAAAAAGCTGGCTTTTGGAACCCGCATTTAAGGACATTGTCAGGAACCACTGGAATCATTTCCCGGCTTCGGGCTCGGCGGCGGCAAAACTCTCTCAAAAGCTCTCCTCTCTGCGGCGGGTTCTTGTTGACTTCAAAGCTACCATTAGACATTCGCGTAAGGCTATTCGTTCCGCTGCGGAGAATCTTATTGTGCTCCTTGACTCCACGAAAAATGAACGTGATCTCACTATGGACGAGCTTCATGAGCGCTCTATTGCTATTGCGCGGGTTCAGGCAGAGGATAAAAAACGTTGTATTGAATGGCGTCAAAAGTCTAAGGAAAAATGGATCAAAGAAGGCGACGCCAACACGTCCTTCTTCCATCGGGCGGCTAGCAACCGGAGGCGCATAAATTTTATCCGGACTATCTCCATCAATGATGAAGTGTTCTCGGATGATCGTGCGATGGGTATTGCCATCACTGACCAATTCAGACGGTCTTCTTCTGCTCTCCCTCCTCGGCGGTGGCGTTGGCTTGGGGAGGGGGCCCCTCGGGTTTCGGACGCTGACTCCATTCTTCTCACTCGCCCTATTTCCATGTCAGAGCTTAAGTCTGCTGTGTGGGGCCTGAATTGTGACTCCTCCCCGGGTCCGGACGGTTTTCCCATTTCTTTTTACAAGGATTTTTGGGAGATTGTGTCGGGGGACGTACTCGCGGTGGTCTCCGAGTTCTGTTCGGGCAACCATGGTTTTGATCGTATCAACAGGGCTCACATCGTGCTTATTCCGAAGAAATCACCCGCTCTCCGCCTCGACGACTTCCGTCCTATTGCCGTCTCCAACGCTATTTATCTCATTGTGTCTAAAACCTTGGCAAACCGCTTATCACGAATATTACACGGGCTTATCTCGCCGGTCCAAGGTGCGTTTATTAAAGGTAGACATATTGCGGATTGTATCCTTGTGGCGTCGGAAATTGTGGCGGATTGGAGGAGGGAGAAAAAGAAAGGAACTTTATGGAAGATCGACTTTGCTAAAGCCTACGATTCGATTGATTGGCGCTTCCTTTGGTCGGCTCTTCATCGGCGGGGATTCCCGAGTGTTTGGATTTCGTGGATGCGCAGATGTGTCACCACGGTCTCTCTCTCTGTGCTTATCAACGGACGTCCGGTGGGCGGGTCCTTTCAGCCGCGCAGGGGCATTCGCCAGGGTTGCCCTTTGGCCCCTATGCTCTTCGTTCTTGCCTCGGATGTCTTGTCTCGGATGGTGCACGGCGTCATTGATGCTGGCCTCACCTCAGGTTTTCAGAAGGGAGGCTTATGCGTGCCTATTATTCAGTTCGCGGACGACACGATTTGTTTCATTGAGGGGGGCTCTGACGCGGTGGCTGGGATGGCGCATACAATTTCTATTTTCTGTGAGCTATCGGGAATGACGACTAACTTGGATAAATGTTGTATGGTGCCCTTTGGCATGACGGCGGCGGAGGAAATTGAGTGCAGCCGTATTCTCGGCTCTCAGATTGGGGAGCTCCCTCTCCCTTACCTTGGTGTCCCTCTTTCGATTGGCAGGAACCACTCTAATGACTGGAGGACTATTTTGGAACGGGTGGACTCGCGTTTGGCGGGATGGAAGGCTTCCTTGCTATCCCGGGGGCGGTCGTCTTGTTCTTTTTAATTCGGTTCTCTCTGCCATTCCGATCTACTTCCTTTCGGTTCGGAAAATGCCGGTGGGTGTTCGCGTTCGATTGAAAAGTGCATGCGAAGATTCTTGTGGGGGCGTGCGGACGGCAGTGGCCGGGGGATTCACTTGGTTGCTTGGGATGTGGTGACCCAGCCTAAGAGGTTGGGCGGGCTTGGCGTTCGTCACTTGGCTCGTGTCAATGAGGCTCTGCTCCTGAAATGGGTGCATAAGATTTGGGGCAAGGATGATTCCTTCTTTGGAAACGTGTTGCGGGCGATATTGGGCGAGGCTTGGAATACCTTCATGCGCGGAATTTGCCCTGTTAACTCCTCACCCTTTTGGCGTTACGTCTTTGATGCTTACCAAAGGAACTGCTACTTGTTCTCCCCGGTGCTGGGGTCGGGCTCCGTCTTCTTGTTCTGGCAAGACGACTGGACGGGGGGTGGCGCTTTCCAGATTCGCTTCCCGCGGCCTTTCGCCCTGGCGGCTAATCGGTTGGTCTCGGTTGCCGACTACTGGATCAACGACGGCTGGTGCCCCTCTTTCTCGGGCATTCTTTCGGACCAACGCGCCAACGATCTCGCCTCCCTGCTGGAGGCTCTTTCCTCTTCCCCTTGCCCTTCTGCTGGGAGGGATCACTGGGCTTGGAGGGACGGACCTTTCTCCTCTCGCAAGGCCTTCTGTGCTCTGCTTCCTCCTCCTCCTCCTTTGGTTGCTACCTTGGTTCGAGACTGCGCCTTCTTATGGGGGCTTCGCTTGCCCCCTCGGATCTCTTTCTTCTTTTGGGTTTTTCGTCATCGAAGGCTGATGACTCGCGACCGTTGCGCCTCTTTCCTTCACACTCCGAACGTCCTTTGCCAGCTCTGTGGGGTGTCTGATGAATCGGCCGACCACCTTTTCTTCCTTTGTTTGTCGGTTACTCGGATTTGGGACGATGTTGCTTGGGCTCGTACGGCCAATACTGAGGACTTCTGTGATATCCTTTGGGCCAACAGAAGGAGGTCCCGTTCTGATCTGCTGGGTCCCATTGCGCGCCTGTGGGCTATTTGGAGGGCTCGCAACGAGTCCATTTTCTCGGGCTCGCGTTTCTACGAGGAGAATGTGACTTCTGCGGCTATCAGCCTAATTTCAGATTGGTCTATGTAGTTGGGCCACGGGGTCCGGTTGTCGCGTTTGTATTGTATTTTTTAATTTGGCTTTTCCCTCTTCCCTCCTTCATCCCCCCTT
Organism: Ottelia alismoides; assembly: GCA_037367405.1. Classification (NCBI taxonomy): domain Eukaryota; kingdom Viridiplantae; phylum Streptophyta; class Magnoliopsida; order Alismatales; family Hydrocharitaceae; genus Ottelia; species Ottelia alismoides. Next base: position 29,322 of record JAZKJV010000610.1, read on the forward strand.
AACCCTGTAAGTATCTCTTTCTTTACCTTTCATAATATATAATTCTGGGGCGAACACCAACGAGTGTCTCCCCCTTTTTTTGACTTCAAAAAAAAATTAACTATTTTTTCGAAAATAGCCCATTGGTGGGGATTGCATGGCATGGAAACGCCGCATTTAAAGGAAATGGCAATGAAAGTTTTGAAGTTGACAGCATCTTCCTCGGGTTGTGAAAGGAATTGGAGCACCTTTGAGGCGGTAAAGTTAAAAAATTGGTGCCACATGTTATATGTTGTTTCTTATTAATGATGTGGTAGACGATATATTTATGATTATTTTGTAGATCCACACGAAGAAAAGGAATAGACTTGAATTCAAGCGACTAAATGACTTGGTGTATTTCAGATTCAATGCCAAATTGAGAGATCGTCATCTTAAAAAACGAAATGATCCATTTACCACAAATGATAGAACTCATTTGAGAGATTGGATTGGTGAAGAAGATGAAGGAGATGATGAAGTTTTTCAAGGATCGGGGCTCACGTGGAACTTAGTGGCTGATGTAATGGGTGCAGAAGATCTCGTGCAACATAGAAGAAGCCAAAGGCATGCTACTGGTTCAACCTCATTGTCGAATTTGAACGAGGAAGAACTCCTATCCGAGGAAGAAAGTGAAGATGAAGATGAAGATAATATCGCAGTCGAATTTGATGATGAATAGATTAGAATTGCTTTGTACTTTGTACCTCATTATCGTTTGAACATTTCACTTTTCTTTTGCTATCTTAGTCAGTACTTTTGCTCACGTTATTTGTTTTGAACTTCAGTTTTCTTTCATATTGTTACATATTTTGGTGGTTGTTGTTAATTATTATGTTTGCTAATTGCTCTATCGAAGTATTGATATTTGATTGATGGATAAATGAAAGTCATCTTTTTTATATCTTATGTTGGACCACAATTATTCATAAGTTTAGTTCAGTTGTAGTCAAATTTGTATATATTTATTTATTTTTAAATAAAAAATTAGGAAACCGTGTAGAACCGCATATACCCCGCATATGCCCCCGCATACCGCTTAAGCGTTATTCAGTGACATGTCCGAACGCATACGCATACCGCTTTCCTGAACCTTGCCCGAGAGATCTCGGGAATCCCCCTTCGTCTGTCTCTTTGCATATCTCTCGGGAACCGCTCTTCAGTGCATTTGATGATCCCACTCGTGGGGCGTCGATTGGGTTCCATCTTGCCTTCCCGAGAAATCCTTCGGAGCCCTCGATCCGGATAATTCAAGTGGATTTTGGTCTGTCGTCGCATGGGCCTCTTAACCCGATTTTAACCCGGGTAGCCTTCCTAGGTGTCTCGGTCTCGGGTCTTGTCTCTTTCGGATCCTGGGTCGGGAGCTACTCGGGTCAGCTCCTTTGCTCGGGTCAGCCATTGCCAGATTCCTTTCTTGGTGATTCTTTCAGCTCGACTCTACGGAGAGCTTCTTTTGGGTGCCAGTCGTCAAGTCCCAGTTCGGTGGAGGAGGAGCAGCGCGATGACGGAGATGCGATCATCCTGGGGCCGAAAGCCGCTTGCGAAGAAATCGCTGGCTTTTTTGGGGATGGTGGGGATGCTGACTTCGTCGCCGGCGGTGCTTGGGCAGGGGCAGTCCGGCAGGAGGCTCTAGCAACTGATTGCGCGGCCGGTGCCTGTTCGTCAGATGGCTTCCGTGAGCGAGAGGGTGGCGGATAAGAGGTCGAGGAAGAGGTACCAGAGAAGACAACGGTCCAAGGTTGTAGCGGAAGCTGAGCCCGTCTCCAGTTTCAAACTATTGGTTGCGAAGGCTGCAGGACTGGTGGTTGCAACAAGTGGGGTCAAAGGACTGAATCAATGAAATTTCTATCTTGGAGGGGTATGGGCGACCCAGAGAAGAGGAAGGCTTTAGAGTCGAGATTTGTGGAATGGGGATGTGACGTAATCTTCCTACAGGAAACTAAACTGGACTTGCTCACAAACGCGGTTTAGCAGTCTTTTGTTGTGGGTTCATTGTCTGACTTCAGCTCGGTGGGGGCGGTTGGTTCAGCGGGTAAATGATTGTTGCTTGGAAGGGCTCGACCTTCGCTATGCACGCAGAATCGAATGGGACTCATGTGCTCACTGTTCTTTTGGATTGCCTGCGCTCGGGGGTGTCGTTTGCACTGTCCTGTGTATGGTCCGTGCCAGGCATCCGCGCGGCATCAGCTTTGGTCTGACTTGAGGGCCGCTAGAGAGGCCTTCCCAGGCATCCCCAGGTTGGTGGGGAGAGACTTTAAAGTTACGCTACTCTCCTCGGACAGACCGAGGTCTAGGGGAGGGCAGCACCCCGGCTCTGACATCTTTGTAGAGGTGGTGGATTCGCTCGAGTTGGAGGTTCTTGATGCAGCGGGCATGAAGTATACATGGAGGAACACTGCCTCCAGATCTCGTCTTGACCGGTTTCTTGCGTCGGCGGAACTTTTGGAGGTCTTCCCTTTGTCATCTATTGTTGCCAAGCCTCGGTCCTGGTCGGATCACACGCCCATCATGTGGGAGTCTGGGGAGCTCACACCCACGTGTGGCTTCTTCTGTTGCGAGAGGACTTGGCTACTCGAGGAGTCCTTCAGAGAGCTTGTGATCTCGCATTGGTCGTCAATTTCGGTAGTGGGTTCGACGGCAGTCAGATTTATTACGAAGCTTGATTCTTTGCGGAAGCGGCTGTGCGCGTTCAAGAGGGATTCAAGGCAGCCTGTCGCGCAGTCAGAGAGGCAGCTGAGAGTGTGGTCGGCCTGCTGGACGGGCTGGAGGATGACAGGACGCTTTCTGAGGTCGAGTTGGGGCAGAGGGCAGAGGCGCAGAGAAGGATTATTGATGAAGACAGGAAGAGGATCACTGAATGGAGGCAGAGGTCCAGGCACAGGTGGCTAAGGGAGGGTGATGCGAACACAGCCTTCTTCCACGGAGTTGCCAGTGTGAGGTGGAGGGGAAACACTATCAGGTCGTTGGTTGTTGGCGGAGTGCATGTGGAAGGAGACGGGGAGTTGGGAAATGTGATCGCTGGCTATTTTCAGAATCTTACGGCAAGAGGGGCTAGCAGGCGTTGGAGGTGGACCGGTGAGGGGGCCACTCGTTTATCGGATGCACATGCGTCGAGCTTGACTCTAACAGTGACTTTGGAAGAGGTGTAAGCGACGGTGTGGAATCCTAACGGTGACGGTGCGCTGGGCCCGGATGGTTTCCCCGTCTCTTTCTACAGGGGACTTCTGAGATTTAGTGGGTCGTGAGGTGCTGGACGTTGTGGAGGGGTGTTGTCATTGCAATGCAGGATTTGAGCGGGTGAATAAGCTCTGGTGGTTCTGCTGCCGAAGAGGGACGGTGCTGACAGGGTTGAGGATTTCCAACCTATTGCTATCTCCAATGCCCTGTACTTGATCGTGACCAAGGTCTTCGCAACCAGGTTGAGTAGATTGATGGGAAGCTTTATTTCCCCATTTCAGTCGGCCTTCGTGCCGGGGAGGCAGATTACGGATTGCTTAGTCGTGGCATATGAAATTGTTGCTAACTGGAAGAGAAGTGGAAGGAAGGCCTTGCTTTGGAAGGTAGACTTCTCTAAGGCTTTCGACACCTTGGACTAACGTTTTCTTTGGTCGGCGCTACACAGGAGAGGTTTTCCAGAGATCTGGATTTCTTGGATGAAGAGATGCGTGACTACAGCTTCCATGGTTGTGCTCGTTAATCGACGCCCCGAGGGGGCTTTTTTCAGCCACAGAAAGGGGTGAGGCAAGGTTGCCCTCTGGCCCCCTTGCTCTTCATCATCGCAGCAGATGTTCTTGCTTGTATGGTAGACAGGGTGCAGCACAGGGGGATTACGGGCGGTTGCGCAAGAGACGATTTGAGGATCCCGTTGCTACAGTACGCTGATGACACTATTTTCTTCATTGAAGGAGGTCTGGAGGAGGCTAGAGGCATGGCAACTGCGCTTGAGCTTTTTAGTGAGATGTCTACGCTACTGCAGAATACTGGTAAATCCCAGGTGGTGCCGTTTTCTATGGGTGGGGGAGGAGGCGGACCTCTGTGGTTTGGCGACGGGGACGGAATGCACTGTGCTTCCCATTCACTACCTGGGAATGCCACTAACCACGGGGAGATCGAAGTTGGCGGATTGGTTGCCACTGTTGAGAAGGTAGAGAAGAGGCTCGCGGGGTGGAAGGTGGCGATCCTCTCTAGGGGGGTGCCTGGTGCTTCTGAAGGCGGTACTCTTCGCTATTCCTGTGTAGCAATTTAGATTTCAAAATCTTTCAGATATTTTCAACATGGATTTATGCAACATTTATATTTCGTCGGGGCATTCTCTACTAACAACGCATTGCATCGCCTGAATGCAATTTGAAGTTGACAAGGGTTGCTACATTGCTACTCAGGTCTAGTTCAAAATTAGCAAGGGTTCTCGCATGAGGAATGCATCCAAGTAAATAAGCCAATTATGTTGCACCACCATCCGAATGTAGTCCAAAATTTGCAAGGGTTCTCGCATGATGGACGCATGCGAGTAAAGAAGTTAGTCCAAAAGAAGTTGCAAAGGAAGTTGCAGATAGGTAGTCGGAATATTCGCACCTTAACTGGCAAAATCGATGAAGATTGTAGATACGATGGAAAGAAGTAAGATTCAGTTATTATGTCTCCAAGAGACAAAATGGGTTGGAGAGAAAGCAAGGGAGATCGAGAAGACAAGCTTTAAACTTCGGTATTCACGTAAAGATAAGAGAAGAAATGGTGTTGGAGTGGTTGTTCAAAAGGATTTGAAGGATTGTGTGGTTGAGGTGCAAGATTCAGGGATTGAATTATTTTGTTGAAATGGGTACTCGAAGAAGAAATTTTAAATATCTCAGTTTATGCACCGCAAATTGATTTAGATAAAAGGATTAAACAAGCTTTTTGGGAAGATTTGGATAAAATTATGCAAGGAATCCCACAAAGAGAGATGATTCGCCTAAGTGGAGATCTTGATGGACATGTGGGGAAGGATGCTTCAAGGTATACTAGTGTTCATGGAGGCCATGGCTTTGGGGATAAAAATGAAGAGGGAAACGTCATTCCGGATTTTGTAACAGCTTATGATCTTTTCATAGCAAGCACTCACTTCAAGAAGAGGGAGGAGCATTTAATTATTTATAAGAGTGATCCGACTAGAACACAAATAGATTATTTTGCGCTGAGGAGAAGAGATAGGTTGTGTTGCAAAAATTGCAAAGTAATCTCAGGAGAGAGTTTGACAATCAAACATCGCTTATTAGTCACGGATGTGCAACAAAAAAGGTTGGTAAAGAAAAGGAAGATTTCCAAGATCACTAGAACTAGATGGTGGCATCTTCAATTGAAGCAATCAAGCATCAAGGGGAATGTTTTAGAAGACTTATCTTGGGAATGTAATGGAAGTGAAAACGAGATGTGGGAGGCGGTGGCATCTTGTATCCGAACGGTAGCCAAAGAGATGTCAGGCGAGTGACGCGAGTCAAAGGGCAGGCCAAAAAAAGGCTTGGTGGTGGAGTAGAGGGGTGCAAGAGAAGCTCGAAACTAAAAGAGCATGCTTTAAATCTATGTCTAAGGATAGAACAGAGGAAATTGTCAGACTACAAAATAATAAAGAAAGAAGCAAACAGGCTGTAAGCGAAGCTAAGACAAAAGCTTATGAAGTTTTCTACAAAAATCTTGATTCTAAGGAGGTCTGGAAGGATATATTCATATTGGCTAAAGCAAGAGAAAGAAATACCACAGACCTTTCTGAAGTAAGATTCATTAAGGATGAGGAAGGTCCCATGTTTGTTACTCAGAAGGGTATAAAGACGAGATGGAAGCAGTACTTCATAAGTTTTTCATAGGCGAAGGAAATAGAGAGATCATTTTTGAAGATCTAGCTAGTGGTGAAAGTTAGTTAAATCATGCAAGCTATAGACGAATGCAAAGGAAGTAGAGGACGCTTTAAAGGTTATGAGATATGTGAAAGATGTCAGACCTGATGACATTATTATAGAAGTTTGGAGAGTTTTAGGTGAGCATGGTTTGACTTGGCTTATAAATTTATTCAATTTTATTTGACGAAGGAAGAAAATGCTTGAAAATTAAAGGGAAAACATCATGGTGCCTCTTTATAATAACAAAGGAAACATTCAAAATTGTTCAAATTACAGAGGTGTCAAGCTGATGAGTCACATTATGAAATTTGGGAATGTGTAATTGAAAGAAGGCTGAGGCAAGTTCCAAGGAGAAGGAAACCAATTCGGATTCATGCCAGGTTGCTCAACTATTGAAGCCATCCACTTGATGAGGAGAACAATGGAGATTTATAGAGCTAAAAGGAAGAACCACCGCATTATTTTTATTGATTTAGAGAACGCTTATGATTTTGTCCTGCGGGAGATATTGTGGAGAGTTTTGGAGAAGAGACAAGTACACATCCTATACATTAGCATCATAAAGGATATGCAGGATACGGCTTCATCTTGTGTAAGGATCTAGTCTGGGAAGATTGATTATTTTGACATCAACATTGGCATGCATCAAGGTTCAGCTTTGAGTCATATATATTAACACCATTGGGGTTATATTCTTATGGAAAGAATGTACTTGAAAATTGATTTAGAACATGTTAAAAGCCTCCCGAGACTCTTGGTCCTTGTATTTATTTTGATGTTGTCAATATATAGAAGATTTTTTGGGTGGGTATCTCCTCGACTTCACACTTTCAAAAAAAAAGCTAGTCAACGATGAACACCCCCCCCCCCATATTCTTGACTTATTGGATCGGATGGACCAAAGAGCTCAGTTTCAAGACGAAGAATGGGGGCAAAACATGAAAACCTCTTTTCTCATGTTGTAATACTTATTGTATTACATGGCCCTCTTATTGTAATACTTAACAAACATGTAATGACTTACCGTTTAGTATGGAAAAAAGAGGATGGCAATTAACGGGAATGAACAGATTACGATCCAGAAAATGTTGATGTAAATAAGACTATTGCAAGGATAATTACAAATCCAAAAGTTTATACTGCATGTTTAAGAACTCTAAACAAGAGGAAATGTGAAATGTCATGAAAAGTATTCCAACCTTAGCCTGCCAACTTCTTCCTTGTGCGATGAGGCAGCAGCCAATGCAAATCTCCTTTTACCATCAAGTGCACTTAATCTCTAATTTCATATATTAGGATTTAGGAAGAAAGCAAGATATCAGTAACCATTATGCAGAAATGCAACCGCATTCCCATCAATACTCTGATTATCATCGATAAAAAAGACTAGTTAGAAATCTTGCTAATTAACATAATTATATCATGAATAAAGCAGATACCTCATACGTATGAACCAATTCTCTGTCATCACTAAGTGACTCGCGTGCAGCGGCTGCTTCAACAGAAATAGACATCATACCCTCCACATCCTACGAAAAACTGTAGAACTAAATATAGATTGTTGGATGATCAAATTAATAGATGTCACTTTTACGAATAGCAATAACAATATAAAACATCTTCATTACACATGTAGTAAAGACAATCGTGACAACTAAAAACATCTTGTAAAAAGTATGCATGCAAATATGGAATTCCAGCAGATGTATGTCAAAGTCCAGGCACCAACCTTCATGGTTGTATTCAAGTTGTTTCTTGCATTGCTAAGAAGTTTTATTTGATCATGATTGTCAATCAAATTCTGACATTCTTGGCAGAGCCTGAAAGATTTCAAGTAACATTCAATAACAATATGTAAGAAGTTTAATAGAGGAGAAAAGGTTTACAAAACCAAAGAAGATGGAACACTGCAAAACAGTCAAAATTTTCAGATATAATATTATGAGTTGCAATAAATGCACAAAATATAACCTTTCAATAGATAAGAAGTTGTCTCGCAGCTGGCTTATTGTTTTTTGAGATGAGGACATCGCATCTATTCCAGCTTTAGCTTGTTCGACCTGCATGAATACTTTTATATTAACATATTATAAGATAGTTAAAGTTATACATTTCGATAACAAAATGATCGTTCCATTGATCCCCGTTGCTTCTAGATATCAGTGGTCCCTTGTTTATAAAGTGTTTCCTAGTTAAAAACCATTCTTAGCCGCTTATTCAAGATCCACTCGCTCAAAGTATTCCATATAGTTACAGCTTTTTTATAGGCAGCATGAATACATGACTACTTCAGCGAGTGCACTTTTCTTGGGAATTTTCCAACCCTTGTATAAAATGTCATGATACATTGGACATATATTGATGTAGAAAATGATTTTTGGTGGAAGACAAAATTTGAAGGATGAGAGAAAGAAGGAAGAAGTGTGTTGGTTGCAGTAGGGGAAGAAACAAGGACGATAATGGACAAACTCCAATTGTCATTCACAGTGACTCATAACCCATCATAAATGGGTGGACTTCCATTTTTTTTTTTTGACGCTCAAAAAAAGGGGATACACTCAATGGTGTTCACCCCATTGTATTGAAAAGGAAATGTAAAGAGAATTTACATAGGAGAAAAAAAGTTCAAGCCAAAAACAACTCCCGGGGGGGGGGGGGGGGGGGGGGGGGGGGCAGCCGAGAAGAGGTACCCCCCGCCGTAAACACATCGCAGTCTACCCAGAAGACCAATCAACTACAAAATGTGTCACCATAATATATATATTTTCCTTGTAGAACCGCTGCCTTGCGAATAAGGCGTCGTTCCTCCCCAACCAAATGCTCCACAAGCGTGCAATCGGGACCAGCAATTCCTTCCTAGGCCTGCCCCTAGAATTCACCAAGCTCTCGCAGAAGGAAGCAATGGTCGCGATATTGATCCAGCCCAGGTCGTCCCAAAGAGCACGAACACGCCCACAATCGAAGAAGAGGTGCTCGATGGTTTCCCGCTCCGTGTCGCACAGACCGCAATTGTGTGGAACATTGGGAAACAAAATAGCACAACGATCGCGAGTTAAGAGTCTCCCCTCTTCGAAGAAGCCAGAGGAAAATGCCAATGCACTCAGGAAGCTTGAGTCCCCAAAAGAATAGACAATCACGCACAAGAGTAGCGTCATCCCCCACAGTGTTGGGAACAAGAGCCTGGTAAGCCTTCCTGGTAGAGAACGTGCCATCCTTCCAAGCCCAATGGTCCCGTCCATCAGTGGGCTTGAAATCGTCCGCTAGCGTAGTCATCAGGGAGATGAAGTCGTCCAAACGTTGATCCGATAAATTGGCAGTAATCGTAGGGCACCAGCAGCCCTCGTCCCAGCAAGAGGCCATGGAAGCATCTTTGTCGTCCACCAAAGCGTACAAACGAGGGTACAAGTCCTTGAAAGCACCCCTCCCCATCCAATCATCGGTCCAAAAACGAAACGAATTCCCTTTGCCGAGCACAGGTTTAAAGAGGGATCGGTTACGGTTTAAAGCATTTACCACGCCATGCCAGAAAGTAGAAGTTTGCACAGGGATGATCCCTCGAGAACCGACGATCACCTCCACCCCCCAGCGCCTCCCTAAGGATATTCACATGTAGTTTTCCTCCCGCCCCCCAAACTCGTGCAGCCCATTTAAGCAAGAGGGCTTCATTCACCACGTCCACTCGCCTCACTCCCAACCCCCCCCCCTCCCGCTTAGGCCTTGTAACATCACCCCACCCCACCAAATGCACCCCCCTTCTCCCCTCCCCCTTCCTTCCCCACAGGAAGCCCCGCATACATTTTTCCAACCGCACCCGAATCCCCTTAGGCATACCACGGACAGATAAGAAATAAATTGGAATTGAGGATAACACCGATTTGAGAAGAACCAACCGTCCGCCCCTGGACAGAAGAGCCGCGCGCCACCCGGTCAGACGAGCCTCCATCTTTTCCACCATCGCCTTCCAATCTCGAATCCGAGCGCGGCCCACAGCCAAAGGCAGGCCAAGATAATCAAGTGGGAGCCCTCCAGGGGAGGAGCCCAGCAGCCGGTCGCAATCCAAAACCTCCGCCTGCGGCATAGCGAAAGGAACCACCTTAGACTTAGTCCCATTGATCAATAGGCCCGAGACCTCGCTGAAGAGCTGAAGGGTAGTAGCCATACCGGAAACCTCGGAGGTACCACCCTCGATAAAGCAAATAGTGTCGTCAGCGAACTGAATAAGTGGAACATGAAAGGGCCCAATAGAGCATCCACGTGTGAGACTCGCTGCAGTCATTCCATCAATCATACGAGGCAAGACATCAACTGCCAACACAAATAGAAGGGGAGCGAGGGGACATCCCTGCTGCACCGCCCTCCTTGGCTGAAAGAAGCCCCCAACAGGGCACCCATTGAGAAGAACAGAAAGGGAGGTCGTGGTCACACAACGCCGCACCCAAGAGACCCAAACCTCCAGGAACCCCCTCCGCCTCAAAACCGACCACAGGAAGCGCCAATCAAGGCAGTCATAGGCCTTAGCAAAATCAATCTTCCAAAGAATCCCCTTTGTAGACGTCTTCCCCCAAGCCTCAATAATCTCGGAAGCCACCGCAAAGCAATCGGTAATTTGCCTCCCTCGAACGAATGCAGCCTGTGAAGGCGAAAGGTGGACTTCCAAATTAGAGATAAAAGAAAATTAAACAAACCATAATAAACCCTAATTTGTCATGAAATTCATCTGTTGAATTGTTTGGTCTTCGATTGCAATATGTGACAAATTGGTCTTGATTTGATCCCATAAGTCGGTTAGTTTTTTACCATCTTCAATGATTTGTAACCTTTTTAAGGGGGGGCTTATTTGCAATTTGTGTACCCCTTTCAATAGACAAATCCTTCCCATGTTAACCTTTTGATAAAAGCAACGATGAGGGTTTGATTGGCAGTGGTATTGCTTGCATTGTCCGAAGTGGCTTTCGAGGAACGTGAAGCGATAAACCACATTCTGCATCTCAGTGATGGTGATTACTTGGCTTGAGGTGGCGATGGGATAAGATCTCCCGTTGGTTTGTAGCATCCAAACCAAGGAGTTACAGTGCTGATACATCCAGCTAGAGCTGCAATGGCTCCAATGGCATCAACATCAAGTAGAGTAGCCATTTACGTGAGGGTGGTTTGGAACAATAGACTCGTGCATGGTAGCACCCAAGAAACCGTGTCAGTCATGTAGAGATCTCCCACAAAGAGTGTTTCCAGCAAGACTTGGAGATGGAGCATGTCTTCACCACGTGAGGTGGTTTGGTGTCGGTTGCAGCGAATGATATTTAATAGGTCAGGGCTAGTTGTTTGCCATGTGTCCGTGAAACATGAGGAACTGTGAGCTTTAAATCATTGGGCATCGATGGAATGATCGTGACAACAATGTGTTGGGTGACGGCCAAGAGTTTGATGGGATGATTGAAAAATTAGATCTTTTTTGTCAATTTTGAGTAGGGTTGGTGTGCCTTCGGAAGTCAATTTCAGTTGCGGCAAAGCAACTTCACGGTTGTTTAGCGATTGCAGGTGCCTTGGACCCCGCACTAAATTTGTTGTTTTTCATATGTCTGAACAAATATGGAGCATCGTTTGAAAGTGCATTTCAATCTCTATACATATTTAAGACCTTTCAACCAAATACCATCGATCGGTACTTCTTCAAAGACCTTTAAGGATCATCGGATCATGAGAATGATCTATATGCCATGCTCTCATACCAATTGATGCAACAGATTTTAGGGTGGAAGAATAAATTTGAAGAAGAGGAAATTGGGAGAAGCGCATTGGTTGCATGGGATGTGGAGAAGAAATGTGGAAGATGCATTGAGGGAGAGAAAGAAAGGGATAGGATAATGAAGGAAGCAACATATCGGTTGCGGCAATATAGAGAAATGTGCATTTGAAGACGAACGAATCCTAGATTTTGCATCATATTTCCCCTTCATATCGCACATATCACTGCAGTAGATGATTTTTGTCGGTGGCAGTCTATGTTTATTATGCTTGTCAGTGGCAGTCTATGTTTATTATGCTTGTAAGTTGTGGTTAATATGCAGCTTCAACTCTTGAGAGTGAACTAATGTATAGATAAACAATGTCAAAAAAAAATATCTTTCTTAAGTAAAAAGTGTGATGTGTCGATAAGAAACCCAGCCAAAACTTTGTATTGACAAAGACAACGAGGCTAGCAGGTAACATTCCCACATAGAACCTTTAACCGTGAAAAATCACCCCATTTCTAACCAACCAAAAGGCTAACGATCACTCAAGTCCTCATGGTGTCCGCCCTAGTATGAGGTAGATTCATTAAGTTCCAAAAGGCAAAGGAGGAATCCCTCGCAACCATATCAAGATTTCCCATCACCCCTGTCAGAAAATAGGAACGCAGAAGAGGAATGATAAACAGAGCATTAAGAAGAAAAGGATAAACATGAACCCTGGGATTTAATGTGGAACCCTACTCCCTAAACAGCGAGATGAAACCACGGGAGAATGCCTCAAAGGGATGATAGTCTATTGCTTTTCTCTCATCTGAATACAATGGGTGTGGGGGTCTATATATAGCCCCCACTGAGTCTCCACATCTCACAACTGGTAGATGTGGAACTAAACTCATGAATGTGGTAAATGGATTTTGGAGTGATCCATTTACCCATTTACAACTCAAGTGACGCGTAACCAAATACCCAACACTCCCCCTCAAGTTGGAGCATGCAATGCTCAGCTTGGACAAATAGAAAGAAATCTCAACTCGCACTACATAACACTACAGACAATATCAACTTAACGCGTACAATTGTCGGCTACTATCGAGAACATTGCTTGTCATAACACTACAGACAATATCAACTCAATGCATACAATTGTGGTCCCTTCAGTACCGCGACTCGAAATAGATATCGATATTATTTGACGTTTATTGATAACCATTCGCAATACGGGTTCATCTTCCTACTATGTCATAAAATCTGAAACCTTTGAAAAGTTCAAAGAGTTCAAGGCTTTGGTTGAAAACCAAACTGATAGGAAAGATCAAACGGATTCGATCTGATCGAGGTGGCGAGTACCTCTCAGATGAATTCAAGGAATACCTTAAATTAAAGAGAATGGAATTGTCTCCAATCTCACTCCTCCCGGAACCCCCCAACTTAATTGTATTGTTGAAAGACGTAAGAGAACCATCATGGACTTGATTCGTTCGATGATGAGCAAAGCGCATTTAACTCTTAGTTTCAGTGGATATGCAGTAGAGACTGCAATATATATCCTAAATAAAATTCCTACCAATTGTATACCTAAGACTCCTCGTGAGCTCTAGTATGGAACCAAACCTAGCATTAATCACCTGAGGGTTTGGGGTTGCTTGGTCCATGCGAAGAACGTGGATGCAAGTAAGCTAGAATCTCGCTCTCGTGAGTGCTACTTCATTGGGTAAGTTAAAGATGGTATTGGATATCAGCTTTATAGCCCTGAAACTCAGAAGATTTTTGTCTCTAGAGATGTGAGATTTCTGGAGGATGACTTCCTTAAAGGTCAAGACAAAAATGAAGTAGAGGAACTCATTGAATCCCCTAAGGATTCTGAGCTTCCTGAATCAGAAACTTAAGAGATAAATAAAGATGAGACACCCATACCTCTTCGAAGGAGTTCGAGGGTGGTTGTACCACCTGAAAGGTGTGGATTCCATGTGTCAGATGAAACTGACAATGATCCTTCTTCATTTGATGAAGCACTCGCGAATCATGACATGGATAGATAGATGCTAGCAATGACGTCAGAGATCGACTCCATGCATAAGAATGATGTATGGACCCTAGAGGATCTACCTAAAGGGGTAAAACCCATTGGGTGTAAATAGATCTTCAAAAGAAAGAGGGGGCCTGATGGGAAAGTAGAGACTTTCAAGGCACGACTTGTGGCCAAAGGCAACACAGAGAGAAGGCATCGACTACGATGAGACGTTCTCTCATGTGGCTATGCTTAAGTCCATCAGGACACTGCTAGCTATAGTTGCATCTCTTGACTACAACATCTGCTAGATGGACGTCAAGACGGCTTTCCTCAATAGATACCTCGAGGAGGATATCTATATGGAGCAGCCCCAGGGCTTTATAATTGAGGATGGTAAAGTATGCAAGCTGAAGAACTCCATCTATGGGCTCAAACAAGCTTCTCGTAGCTGGAACATCATATTTGACGAAACCATAAAGAGTTATGATTTTGCACATAATCCTGATGAAACTTGTATACATGAAGCTTGGTGGGAGCGCAATTGTGTTCATCGTGTTTTACGTAGATGACATCCTTATCATGGGGAATGATATAGGGATGATGACTAGTGTTATGATTTGGCTATCCCATGCCTTCGAGATGAAAGATCTTGGAGAAGCCTCTTACATCTTGGGTTTGAAGTTGTTCAGAAATCGAGAAAAGAGGATATTGGGATTATCACAACATGGGTATATTAAGAAAATTCTTGAACGTTTTTGTATGGAGAGTTCCAAGAAAGGTTTCCTCCCCTTAAGACATGGTATCCACCTATCTAAAGGGATGGCTCCTCAAAGTATTGAGGAAAGGAAAGTCGTGGCTAGATGCCCCTATGCATTAGTTGTACGAAGCTTAATGTATGACATGATGTGTACTCGACCAGATATCTGCCATGCAGTGGGAGTGGTAAGTCGTTACCAATCTTGTTATGGAGAACAACGCTGGAATGCAGTAAAGAATATTTTCAAGTATCTAAGACAGATGCAAGATTACATCTTGATCTATATAGATGGTGATCTCCATGTCTTGGGATACACAGATTCAGACTTCCCGTCGGATATAGATGATCGAAAGTCGACATCAGGGTTTGTATTCATGTTAAACGGTGGTCTTGTGAGCTGGAGAAGCAAGAATCAGGACACTACAGCATATTCAACAACAGCAGCCAAATACATTGCCGCATCGGATGTTGCAAAGGAGGTGGTGTGGTTGCGCAAATTCATCATGGAACTTGGCATAGTTTCCCCTGATACTTCCATCTCGTTACCCTGCGATAACATAGGAGTCATTGCCCAGACAACTCAGATGGCATCAAAAGATCAAGAACATGGAAAAGAAATACCATATCATTCAGGAGATTCAAAAGCGTACTGATATTGTCATCACCAAAGTGACCCCCGCCGACAACGTTGTTGATCCTCTTACCAAACCTTTGACACAAAAGGTTTTCAACCAGCATGTAATGAATATGGGTTTTAAAGATTGTTCCTCAATGGTTCTGCGGCTTAGTAGGAGATTGTTAGCCATATGAACCCGAGGCGAACCATTCTTGCAATAAATGTTATTTTAATATTTAATTATAAATGTTATTGATTCTTTCATTCTCTTTCTGAGATTAAATAAATGAACGCACTATAAGGTCCCTCTATACAATTAGGGTTACTTACCATGGTCATATTAATGATCATACAGCTGTTGATTTAATAATTAAATCATAGAGGTTGGTGCTTGGATGAATATCTAAGGAGTTAGATTGAGAACTCATCAAGCATCGTCAAATGGTTATTAAGAGATGATCTCCAGCCTGAGTAGGAGATGGCAATCCTTCTCATTAGGCTAATATCTGACCAACCTCTTGATGCGAGTCCTTTGCATGAGGTGTCACATTAGTTAGGTCAAAGGGTTGACTTAACGATATTGAAATGACCAAAGTCCTTTGTCATATATTGTCATGATATAAGCACACATCCTCTGACCGGAGACAGATGTGTTGCTATATGTCTGAGTGTGTACATTTGACAGACTAATAGGCTGATGGCCTAACCAAGGTCTATACAACGGCAAGCTGGTGTGCACATGAGGGCATATGAGTATACGATCTCTCAAAGGGATCATACAGGTTCACTTGTGAACAGGAAGACATGGGCTCACTCATGAGGTATTTGGACCGATCAAATTCCATGCATGGTTGTCGTGCTTTGGAAGCATGACAAAAATTTGTAGATATAATATATGCTTGGGGAAAGCATATGATTGATAGCAATTCCCAATGACCAAGATTGGGAAACTTGATGATGAAACCCAAAAGATGGCAGTGTAAAATTGATATATATCTTATGATTTGTCAAAAGTCTTCCAGTATGCAAGATGTATAGGTATTAGGAATACCTAAAGGTGATGTGATCATAAACGATTGTATAACCATGACACTTCCATTCCGAGGGACTGATAAAACAGGTTTGGATTTTAGTGACTCCTTTCAGTATAGAAGTAATCTGATCTTGGTCTAAGTGTTGGACATTGATCTGAATGAGATCAGATGCAATGAAAAGATTAGATTTGCGGTCTTGATTTAATCAAGCATCTATGAGAGGTCCATGGGATCTGAACTTGAGATATGATCTCAATATCCAAGTCACTATACGTGGAACATACAATCGCCATGTCATTATCTCGAAGTATCTGCGGAAAAGATGCATTATTCTTGAAAGGGTTCAAGAAATATTCCATTGTTGAATCATATCTAAGCATTGAGAAATGGATAATTAAATGTGGTTTAATTATCATGAATGATGTTAATTTGATTCATACTATTTGTATGCATGAGAATGATAATCCAATATAATTAAATGTGATTTAATTATTACAGATATGAATAATGTGGATAGTAATATCCAATTATTCATGATATATTATAAATAAAATTTATAATATATTAGAGGGAGCCTATTATGATTTATATTTGTTGATTAATTATTGGGGTGAATTGGATTCACATTGGATAATTAATTGAAAATGTAAATCACATTTTATTTTGAGTTGTGAATGTGATTCACAAATTTCCAATGGCAAGATTGCAATATTTACAAAATAATTATGAATTATTTTTATTGAATTATTTACAATGAGTGTTGTAAAATCATGGAAATTTCCAAGCAATAATGAAATCTCATGAGATTGCATGAGATTTAACCCTTCCATATTGAAAGGGTGGACGGCCACCAAATCCTACATGGATAGGGTGGCCGTCCACTCTCTTATATGGAGGGTGTAATCTCCATCCTATTATCTCTATATTTGATTGATTTACTTTTAAGATTAATTTATATTGATAATCTAAATTAAATTAATTGTTGTGTTTTTCCAACAAGATCTTGGCCATTGAAAAAATTACAAATCAATCTCATCCATTGATTTTGTGTTGTCCATGAGTTATGATCCATGGACTCAAAAATCCTATATAAGAAGAGGCACCCCTTGCTCTTTTAATTTACAACTCTTGGAACATCAAGCTCTCTCCTCTCTCTCTCTCATTCTCATGCCCTCTCCCTCTCTCTCCTAGGGTGGTCGTCCACCCATAACCTAGAGGGAAGAAGTTGTCGTCGTCACATCATCGTTGTGTTGTTGCTACAATCGCCCTTGGTTCTCCATCATCTTTGGTTCGCTCGTGAAGATGTACGATCTCGTGCGATGAGATCAGGAGTTCCCTTGCTTGGATCAACGATTTGGATTGCGAGAAGCACGCGACTCATCCCCGCGCTCACAAACGTCTTCTCCGAAGATCGGACTTGAGATAGGGGGTCTCTTTTCTTAAAGGCTTGATCGCAACCACGCTACGAGAGGTATTCCTTTATCTATTATGTGGTTTAGATGAAACGATTCAAGAAGTGTTTTTGAATCATGTGGTTTCATCGCATGAAAATTTTTAAATTCCATCGCATTAAACAACTAGTGCAACTAGTCATTCTTGATCATATACGATGTGATCCTCATGCTTCCGTGATGCACTTAAGGATTATTTCATATCCTTCAAAGTCTCTATGGAACATATGGAACTCTAGCTGACAAAACAAGAATGATGGAGACCATTGAAAACATGATGGCATACATGTGCACATCTGAAAAGAACACCGCATACATGTGTGTGTCTGACTGAACTGTAGAGTCTGGACACCTGGCGGGTCTGGAGATTCTGACATCTGAATGGACTTATGATTCTACACAATACTCACCTTTTCTCCCATATTGGTCGGAAAATCAACATCGACCAAGTTGGGAGAAGACAAGATAATGGGAAAAAATATCACATAAGCCATTCATTAATTTTTTTATACGGCTTTTCATTTTCCGTTTTTTAAATTTTTTGTTTAAGATATTTTCCTTCCTATTTTTTGCGATCTCACCCTTTTTTCTCAAACAAATCGTTCATTTTTTTATGGCTTTTCATTTTTTTTCATTTTTTTGATTTGCATACGATTTTTTTGTGCACGACCTTTCTCTCCCCCCCCCCCTTTTTCTTGGCAAAACATGCCATCCCCCTCTTTTTTGGAATGGCCTTTCTCTCTCTTTCTCCTATTTTTCATTCACATTTTTTTAAATAAACGACAACGGCCCGCTTACGGCATACAATGAATTTAAAAAAAACACGCCAGCCCTTGGGCTTGACTAAGAGTTCCCAACTGGGAACCCTATTTCTCTTCGATCCCGCCGCCTCGATGGGGCTCTGCTCCTGTAAATGGGAGCTCAGAGGAGAGGTGCCTCCATATGCATTTGGGGAGGCGGAGGAAGGGGAGCCGCAGGAGGGAAGCAGCGTGAGGGAAGCTGCCTTGGAAGGCGGTAATGGAGGCTCCGACTGGGGAGATGAAGATGCGCCTATTGGAGATCGAGGATGCCGCCTTTACCGATGAAGATGCAACCTGGAGGGAAGACGCCCGCTTGGAGATGAGGTGTGGCATCGCACCATCTTACGTGGTGCCTAGGAAGATGCACCGCTTTGCAAGATGATGTTGCCAAGGTTGATCGGATGGACCGCTTGTGGCTTGGAACTTCTAACGCTGATGAGGATTGGTAGCGCAACCGCCAGGATGGAGCAGGAGCCTTAGGGCTTGGTCGGCTGCCATGAGATATTAGGGTTGGATGTCCTCTACCTGGACCTGGAGTGGATCTGTGGAGCGGCCTGGAGATCAAGGAACACGTGATGGGGCTCCGCTGCCTGGAGTCGCGGAGATGAGACCTCCGCCTGGAGGGTGCATCGCTCGAGGCGCTGCCTAGAGCGCCTAGAGCGTCGCCAACGTGATGGATCATGGAGCACCACCAGCGCGATGGATCATAGAGCACCGCCAGCCCTTGTCCCAGGGAAATGGCGTCTCCTGGAACTTGGGAGATGTGGCCGCTTGGAGATCCAGAGATCGTCAAGAGGCTGGAGATGATGGCGCAACGTCGCAGCATGGACTCGTGGATCTAGGGTTTCGGAAAACCCTAAAGATCTTGAATCAAAAACTAGAACCATATATGAATACATAATCTTCAAGAACAAATATGGTTGAACAACTCTCATAATTGACTCTCGAACAAGACAAAAAAATAAATCTTCAAAATTGAATCCTCGAGAATCGAACCTGCTCTGATAGCATGTTAGTAAATAGGAATGTGGAAGAGGAATGATGAACAGAGCATTAAGAAGAAAATGATAGACATGAACTCATGGATTTAACCTAGAACCCTACTCCCTGAGCGGAATGAAACCACGGGTGAACGACTCAAAGGGCTGATAGTCTATTGTTTTTCTCCCGTCTGAATACAATGGGAGTGTCTCTATATAGCCCCCACTGAGTCTCCACATCCCACAACTAGTAAATGTGGGACTAAACTCATGGATATGGTAAATGGATCCTTGAGTGATCCATTTACCCATCTACAACTCAAGTGACGCATAACCAAATACTCCAACAACCCCATTGCCTTGGAAGAGTCGCATAAAGTGAAGGGATATGCATCATTAAACACCTCCCAACACAGATAGAAAGTGTTGGTTCTTGTTTCTCCATGATTATAAAGATGTCATACACACAAGATTATATCGTAGACATGGGATCTATAAAGGAGATCCATCCCATCCTTTCTAAAAAAGATTATATCGTAGTTGCTCACATATTCTTTGTGATTGCATGACTGCAAGTGCGGATCTCAGCTCGACATGACTGCGAAGAGTCGTCGCTATCGATCAAAGCAGAAGCTCAGCATTGTTGCTTGTCCTTATTCAAAAGTGTTCTAATTGTTTATATGTTTTATTTTGCAAAAGTTGTAACCTCTGTAAGCTTCAACTAAAAGTATCCTTTTCATAAGATAAAGAATTCATGAACTTATAGTTGGAGTACATGTATTATGTGTCATTTACGTTGTAAATGGGTAAATGGATCACTCCATTATCCATTTACCACATCCAATATTTAGTCCCAAATCTTCCAATGGTGGGACCTGGAGGGTATGTGGAGGTTATATAAGAAGCCCCAAACCTCCTATATCATATGAGAAAGTGCAATGGACACATCATCCCTTTGTGGCGTTCTCCCGTGGTTTCATCCTGCTCCTTAGGGAGTAGGGTTCCACATAAAAATCTCATTGTTCTTCAATGTTTATTTCTTTATATCTAATAAAAGCTTCTACATTCATAGTTTATAACATGGTATCAGAGCCATATTAATTTTCTAACGTGGTATTAGAGCGAGTTCGATTCTCGAGGAATTATTTTCGTGATTTATTCGAGATTTGATTGTTTCTTGAAGAAGACCATTATTGTTTGTTCAAGTTCTTTCCAAGTTCTAGGGTTTCGATTGAAAGCCTAATCTCTATTCGCTAATCATCATCACCTCTTAAGATCTCTATCGTCATATCATATCATCGCGATCTCCAGATGCAAAGTCAATCGTGCAGCAGAAGCAAGAACTTCCACCACATCCTGCAGCAAAAGCCCTAATCGCAGGATCTCGTCAATACTGCAAGATCGGCATCTGATCTTTAAAAAAAGGCGCATCATCTCCAGCAACATCTGAGGTCAAGGGTCCCCAAACCCACTCAATCCCGCGGCAATGGGAGCAATCCATCGATCGGCAAACCCTAACCCGCAACTTTCCTTCCAACAGCAATAACATCGAGGAAGAAAGGAGGAGTCTTTCCTCTAAATATCAAGCCTTCATATGCCAAAAAATTTATCAATCCCAAGAGCTCCAGGTGGAGCCCCATCGCGTGCCTCCTCCAGGTGGCAGCGATAGTGAAGCCATATTGCCGCAACTTGGTAACGCATCCTCAGTTGGCAGCGCATCCTTTTCGAACCCCAATTCCTTCGTGCGCATCCAGGCAGCGACGCTCCAATCTTCCTCCTATCAACGTTGAATCTCCTCGCACCTCTATCCTCATGTTCTCCAACAGCGGAGCCCCACCATGGCAAGATCCAGGCGGTGCCACGTGCATCGCACCTCACTCCGGTCCTCCTTCGGCAATGGCTCTAGGCGTCACCCTCCCCCGCCCCCCTTCTCCCTTCTAGCCGCATATCCAGGCAACACCACTTCCTCCAAGCCCCTTCACCATCCTCTTTCAGTCGAAAACCAGAGGGCAGCACCATCTCGAGGAGCAGAGCCCCATCGAGGGTGGGTTTAAAGAGAAGGGTTCCCAAGATGGAACCCTAAAATAAGCTCCACGTGGGTTCTTGTCAGGGCCCAAGTGGGCCAAACAAATAACAAAAAACAAAAAGGTCGTCGTTTAAAAAAAGGGGCCACGGTTTTTTTTTGTGAGCCCAATAGAGATGTGCTGCAAAGTGGCCCTATTTAGGTCATTATTTGGAAAAGAAGAAGAAAAAAAAGGGAGGGAAAGTCAAAAAATGATGATTAACGGTTTATTTAAAAAATATGTAAATGAAATAGCATCCAAAAAAATTATTTGAAAAAAAATGAGAAGAAAATCCGGAAAAAAATGTAGACGGCTTATGTGATTCATGGTTTCCCCCTTTTCTTGTCTTCTTCAAACTTGGTCGATGTTTGTTATTCGGACCAGTCAAGGAGAAAGGGGAGTATTACGTAGAGTTATAGATTTGTTTCAGATTCAGATTCTTCCGGCCAGATTTTCCAGACTCTACAGATGTTCAGATTCGATTATCAGATTCTGAGTCTTCAGTTTGATGCGCACATGTTTGCCATCATCAGTTTCGTGGTCCTGATCTTTCTGATTTTGTTCAGCTTAGGATTTTCATGTGATCCTTAGGGACTCCAGAGTAGAGATCGCATTCCACATGTCATTTGGGCTAGGGTTTTCATGTGGTTTTGTAGGGACTACAGAGTAGAGATCCCATTCTCTGAGCCAATATGGGAGAGACCCAGTTCTCTGACGAGGAGACTTTTCAGACTCCATTCATCGACGACCGTAGACTCCGATGAGGATGTCTCCACAACTTTTCAGTTCGGCCCTTTCAAAGATGGAGCAGTTGTCCACATGATGTGGCGGGCAAGAGTTCTTCAGGTAGAGACTCATTTTCGATTGCAATGACTTTGACATGTGCGGTACAGAGCACATGCTCTCCGACGAGGAGATTCAGTTTGACTCATACTCCAACCCGTTTGTTCCTCCTCACCTGCATGGCATGAAAAGCAACGTCCTAGACATCAACCGACAGTTGTGTATGCGTGGAGTTGATATTGTCCGTAGTGTCCTGTAATGTGGGTTTGAGATTTATTTTTGTTTGTCCAAGGTGAGCATTTCACGCTCGAACTTGAGGAAGAGTGTTGAAGTATGTCTTATGTGTCACTTATGTTGTAGATGGGTAAATGGATCAGTCCATGATCCATTTACCACATCCACTGTTTAGTCCCACATCTACCAATGGTGGGACTTGGAGGGTTTGTGGAGGCTATATAAGAAGCTCCAGACCTCTTGTATCAAATGAGAAAGTGCAATAGACAATCAGCCCTTTGAGGCGTTCTCCCGTGACTTCATCCAGCTCCTTACGAGTAGCGTTCCACGTAAAAATCTTGTTGTTCTTCAATGCTTATTTCTTTATTTCTGATATTCGCTTCTGCATTTGTTGTTTCTAACATGGTATCAGAGCCATGTTAATTTTCTAACACTCATTGATCATATCTTGACACTAATCGATCATTACTTATCGATCAAGTAAACTCCATCGATCGATCATACCCGTTGAAGTTATCGATCATATTTTGAATTCCATTTAAACGGTCATCAACTGATCATCATTACTCTTCATACATGATCGATCATATCAGGAAATCTCATTTGATTTCATGCCTACTTTGTATCCAACACGCACTTTTCTTGAGCTCCTATATAAGGGAGCCCATACCCATTGTTAGAACTCACACCATTCGAGCAATCACTCATACATTCTCAAGAAAAGCAAGAAGCTCTCTAAGTGATTTCCTCGGTATTCTTTCTCTTGTTCATCGATGCATTCGATCTTTCGAGAAGAATATTTTTGGTTGAAAAAATGTGAAGTGAGTTTTTCAATTCAGCAGAGTTCGATCGCTCACGTTCTTCAAGTTCTTCTAATAGCAGTCAGAGTTCTTTTGGCAACCCTCTTAGAGCGGTGATATTTATTACTTGTTTGATATCGACTATCTACATGTGTTATATGTGATATAATTGTTTTTTTTTGAATAAGAAAAACGGGGGTGCCCTCCCAAGGCAGGAGTCATCACACCAACGTATTCATTAATAAACGAGACGGTACATCAATTGGATATCCAGAAATTGTACAAGGCATTACATTTAGCAAGTACATTTTCAAAGTAAAACCGCTGCCCTTTGAAAATTGTATCATTCCTGCCAAGCCAAATAGCCCAGAACGCGGCAAAGGGCTTGGATACATCGCCGGATGACCCAAGACCGACCCCGAATAGATCTCCAAAAATGCTCCGCATCGGATGCCCGAACCCACGAAAGCCCCAACGACTCCTACACATTGGCCGAAGACCTGCAGCAAAGAAGATATGGTCCGCATCCTCCACGTTGTCCTCGCATCTGTCACACCTCGTATTCGTCGCACCCAGCAGTCTTCCTCTTCTCACTTTGTCACATATCCGGTCTCTCCTTAAACACCAAAGAAAGACCTTAACCCGAGTAGGAATCTTAGCCGCTCAAATCACCTTCAAGTCAGCACATAGGTCTTCGTCTCGCTCCACCACACCACGACACAGCTTCCTGTATGCATTCTTCACCGAGAACTTACCGTCTTCCCACACAAAATGATCGGGGTCGCCCGACATCTCCTCAACCGAGGGAATCTTCGAAAGCAACCGCAAAAACTCCTCCATCCTTTGATCCGAGAGAACAGCAAGGAACCTCGACGCCCACGACCCAAAGTCAGACACCTCCGCCACCCGCGCCCCCCTGTCAATGGCTAATGCCATCAATCTAGGAAAACAGTAGGCCAACGCCCCCTCCCCCGTCCAGTCATCCTGTTAGAAACGGAAACAAAGACTATTCCCCAACTTCGGCCGAAGAAAAGACCGGAGCCCCGGAATCACAGCGTGGATCCCACTCCACAACGAGGATTCGCGGCGCTTCCTCTCAGCCACCAACTCCCCTGTGACACCATAAATCTCCCTCAGCAACCGCAACACCGGCGAGTCGAATGGACCCCAAATGCATACCACCCACTTGGCTAATAAGGCTCTGTTCATTGAATCCACGTCCCTTACATGAAGGCCCCCCTCCGAAACAAGCACCGCGATATCCTTCCAGGCCACCAGGTGCAACCTGCTCGTTGTCTCCTTCCATCTGACCAGAAAAAAGATCTCATCAAAGTTTCCACCTTCCTTCTAACAGGAGCAGGCATTCTCCTCGTCGAGAAGAAAGAGATCGGAATGGCTGAAAGAACATGCTTCAGCAAAGTATGCTTCCCTCCCTTGGACAGAATGGTAGCCTTCCACCCTTCCAATCGCTCCTCCACTCTCCGCAGAACACAGTTCCAATCGGACTTCCTCAATCTACCTTCAACCAGTGGCAATCCCAGATATGTTATCGGTAATCTCCCCAAAGGGCATCCAGCCCACGCCGCTAAACTGTTGCTTTCCTCGCCATCCATCCCCATAGGAACTAGGACCGACTTCTGCCTACTAATCTGCAAGCGAGAGAGGCTGCCAAACACATCCACCAAAGTAGCTGTATTCTGATTCTGCTCCTCTGTCCCCCCCCCAGGAAGATCAGCGTGTCATCCGCATACTACAAAACCAGAATGGAGATGTCCCCCATCTTGAAGCCCTCACACCAACTCTCCTCAACCGCCCGTTGAAACACGACCGCGAGACAATCCGCAACCAACAAAAAGAGCAGGGCGGCTAGGGGGCAACCTTGACGTACCCCTCTCTGCAGTTGGAACTAACCACTCTCCGGTCTCCCGTTGACCAACACAGAGCACGAGCTAGTGGTTACACATCTCTTAACCCAGGGAACCCATTCCTCCAGAAATCCCCTTTTCTGCAACGCTGTCCACAGGAATCTCCAACTGACACAGTCGTAGGCCTTGGCGTAGTCAATCTTCCAAACAGCCCACTTCTTTGCAGACCTCTTCCACTCACGACAGATCTCCGAGGTTGTTACAATGCCATCCACCATACACTGGCCCGGGATGAACGCAGATTGAGCCAGTAAGACCACTGAGCCCAAGACAGCCCTAAGCCTGCTCGCCAGCACCTTGGCGACAATGAGATAAATGCCATTGGAAATAGAAATCACCCTGTAGTCCCCAACTCCAACCGAGGTCTCCTTCTTTGGCAGCAAAAAAACCAAGGGGTTGTTAATCTTCTCAAAACCCCAATTGTCGCCCCTGAACTCAGTCAGAGCCTCCAGAATGACATCCTTCAGCAGATCCCAGAACTCCCGGTAAAAGGACACAGAGAAGCCATCCAGGCTAGGAGCTCCGTCCGCATTCAGGTCCCAAACCGCCTTGCACACCTCTTCCTCTATGAAATCAGCAACTAACGAATCCGCATGAGTTCTGCCCAAAGACCCCACCCCCCGGCCCGTCCAACCCCACCCAATCTCCTCCCTCCCTCTCCTCGACGCCCTCACAAAGTGCTCCTGAAGGGCAACCCCAATGTTCCTCTCGCCCGACACCCTTTGCCCCCCCCACCTCTACCTCGTGCAAGAAACTCCGTCTCCTCCTACCGGATACCACGAAATGAAAGAAACGCGTATTGGCGATACCGTCCCTTAGCCACTTCTGCCTGAATCTCTGCCGCCAATGAACCTCCTCTTTCTTGTCCTCCCGAAGTACCACCTCTAACCACGCAGCCCTCTCCTTTACCTCCTCCGGAGTCAGTCCCCGGTTATCATCCAACCGATCCAACCTGTTTATCCCAGACTCAACCTCTGTCCTGACTGCCTGCCACCTCCTGGTGACATCCTTCCCAAAAGTCAGCAGCAGCCGCCTTAAAGAATCAAGCTTGGTCGCAAAGCGCGAAACCGCCAAACCTGACACAACAGAACTCCGCCAATGATTGGCCACCAGGTCCCGGAAGCCCTCCTCCACAGCCACTTATTCTCAAAACGAAAGGAGAATCGAGCCGAACGCTCCTCTCCAGAAGACCAAAGAACAGGAGTGTGATCGGAAAGCATCCTCGGAAGAGCCCAAGCCCTCGCCAGCGGGAACGCCTCTCCCGCCTCAACCGACATCATGAACCTGTCAAGCCTGGACCTCGATCTCGTATTCCTCCAAGTGTACTTGCAACCAGCCGCATCCACAACGGACAACCCCAGAGAACGAACCATCTGCCGAAACTCTGCAGATCCAGGATCCGACCCCCCCCCCCCGACCTGTCATCCGGGAACAGCGTAACATTCAAGTCACTACCGATGATCCAAATGTCGTCACCAACCTCAGGCACAAGACTCGCCAAGTCCGCAGCCAAGCTATCTTCCCGCCTACACGGTCCATAGACATATGTGATGCATAGAGAAATCCCATCCGCTCTCCGTAGCAGCCTCACCGACAATGTGAATAAGGAGACGGAAGTCCCCACCAGATCGAACGAATCGAACCGCCAACCAAATAGCAGCCCTCCCGATGCACATGCCGCCTCTTTCTCAGCCACAACAAAAACCCCTCCCATGCTCATCACCCGACCGCAACAGTGGCTCCCAAAATTGGAGGCAAAGACCCCACCGCCACCCCCAATCCAGCCGGATCGGCCCCAAAACCAGTCGAGCCCCTCCGCCAAACCTCAGAGAACGACGCGCCCATCTCCTCACCCAGCTCGTCCACCACTCCCCCCTGCTCAGCCAGCAACTCCCCCACCCCAGTCGCAGCTCCCCCCCCACCCACAACAATCGGGCTGAGCAAGGCTCGCCGCACCTCGGGCCGAAACGGCAACCTCCACCTCCAAATCTGGAGTCGCAAGCACCACCCCACACCCAATAGACGAAGCAGCGGGGTCAAAACCCCCACCCACGGAGAGCCCAGCAACAACGGACCGAGACCGATCGGGATCCAACCCGACCGAATGTAGAGCCACCTGAGCGCCACCAGGCCGGGCCCCACCACCATCCACCGCATCACGAGGGTCAACCGCAAGACGCCAAGGTAGAGAAACCGTCGCCAGTCTCGGAATCCCCACAGCAGAAACGGCGTCGAACCGAATCACCTCCAATTGAGAACACGCCACGGTCGGATGACGTCCACCTGTACAAGGTTGCTCCACCTCCGGAGTCCGAGCCCCCACCTCAGTGGGTTGAACCGGAGGCCGCAGCTCTGGCCCGCCATCCCCCGACGACTCCTCGGTCAACTGGATCTCCCGCCCGCGACAACCGGCCTCTTGACAAGCTGCCCAAACATCCGCGGCCACCAACTAGGGCTGCTAATTGAATTGAATCATTCAAATTCGATTAGTATTCGTTCGATAAAAAATCGAAAAAAGTTCGATTCGAAATCAAATGAACTGAATTTGAATTTAACTTGTGGATTCGATTCCCAAATGAATTGAATATGAATTCACTTGGATTTGTTCGATAACAATTTGATTTGATTCGATACACACACATATATAATATGTATGAAGAATTATATATATGTAAATATATGTAGTATATATTTTGTAAAATCCCCACAAATGATACATAACTTAATATAATAAATAAAAGTTTTCATCATCTTATTCTAAACATCCCAATTTTGGGATGCATATTACATAACCATACCCCCTCTTTACTCCCCCAAATTCTCTCTATCCCCTCGTCACTCATGAGAAAAAAACCCTAACATTTGCTTCTTCTCTCCAACGCCGCCAACTCTAACATCTCGCTCTTGCTCGCTCTCTCCAACGTTGCTAGCTCCAGTCTCCCGCTAATGCTTGCTCTCTCCAACGTCGTCGACTCTGGCCTCCCGCTTCTTCTCGCTCTCTCCAATGTCGTCGGCTTTAATCTCCCGCTCCTGCTCGCTCCCACCACTGACAATGCCACGCTCCCAATCGCCAGCCTCACCACCAGCTCCCACTCTTCCTCGTCGTCGATAATGACACCAGTTCTAGACTCACCAATGTCGCCATCATCTTTCCATCACCCCCGCAACTACTAGTATTACCACACACACCTTTTTACCCTAAAAACTTAAGATTTAGGTTCTATCCAAATAATTTATGTCATTTTAAAATACATCATCTGTAAACAAATGCATACTAAATTTTTAAAAGCCATCCCGATTTCATAGGTTTCAAATTTCTAATAATATTTTCCTTAATCACACTCTTAATCCTGCCATCTGTCATAATATCCAGATCTTATGATAAGGACAACCAAGCATTTGAATACAAATAATATCTTAGAGACAATTAAGGTATGAACAAATTTCATGGATTTTGAGCTTTGCCTAAATGACTAAATGTGCAAAAGATCATAGATGCAACTAAATTCCATTTCTCATCAAGATTACAAGGAGACTAAGTTATCAAGAGGGAAATATCATTATAATCTTTAATAAACCCAACTATGCGCCCATAAGAATGCATTGAAATGAGGTAAGCATGAACTGTTCATGATTGATGTAGAAAAAAATGTTACATAATAGAAAATTGAAGATTAGAGCCATACCAACTGAGTTCTTAGTCAGATCTATCGGTTTTTATACATCTCAGATGCGGGATTCAACTCCATAAGTCAGTTCACGTCGACCTTTTATGATTCTGATGGAATTTAGTGATTCTTTTTTCTTATATATCATGGAGATAGGTCACATTGGGGGGCAATATATGAAAGATTCAAAGATTAACGTGGAACACAATCTTCTGGTTATTGTTTTGGACATGTATATCTATTAATCTATATTTCGTATTTCTGTATTGGTATGGAATTTAAAATATAGTTGAGTATGTATTTTCATTTTATTTTTAGAAGTCTAATTCAAACATATCATCTTCTCAAGATAGTATCCATGAGAGGGTTATTGGGCATGATGATGATATTAATGAATAGTAGAAGAAGAAGGTGAAGATCGCTGAGTGTGTCCCCCTTTTTTTAGCCTCAAAAAAAATAGAAAAATTGAATTCTGAAATAATTAACAAGATTGATAGAAAGAAAAGATCAATGGTTTGTGAATAATTTACCAAAGAGATTGAGAAAATTGGTGGAGTGTTTGTTAAAAGGTGGAGATACATTGATTGAATTTCCATCATAGGTACAAAAAGAAAAGATCAATGGTTTATCAAGATGTCAATAATTATTTTTTCTTTATATATTCAATTCACCGTAGATACAAAAAAAGTAAATGAGGATTGCAAGAGACATATACGAAGGACAAAAGTTTTTTACTTAATTATTTTTTTCACAAATTAGTATCACAAAGTCTATTAAATTCTTTGAAACTTAGAATATTATTAGTATAAAATTTTTATTATTAGTTACATTATTAAATAAAATTCTAATTCGATATAAAATGAATCGAATTTGAATATTCGAAACTCCAAATGAATTGAATTTGAATCTAGATTAGAAATTCGTTTAATATTCGATTCGGATTCGGATTCGAAAATTTTATAATGAATTGAATTTGAATCTAATTGGATTCGAATGTATTCGATTCGATTAGCACCCCTACCACCAACTCAAGAAGCAGCCGCCTACCAGCAAGCCGCACCTCCCACCAACCCATCTTTTCTACCCCAACCGACCTCACCCGGAGCACGACCTCCAACGCATGTCCGGGTTGGCAACCCGAACTCTCGAGTGAAACGACCTCAAGAACGCCCCACAGCAACTCTGTCGGCGATGTGGTGGCAAAACCGTTGGATCCCATGTGAGGTGGTGACGGTGTCGACGGGTCTCAAGCTTGGTGGTGGCATCGCCAGCAACTTCCATACGAGGTGGTAGTGGTGTCGGCCGGCTGCTAGCGTAGCAGTTGGTTAGCGCAAGTGAGAAAGGCGACACCAATGCAGGTTGGCGTGGGGGCTTGTGGCGGAGACAGAAATTTTAGGCACAAAGTCAGGTATAGGATCTTCACTCTGATACCATGTGTAGAAAAATAAAGAATCTAATGAAATGAATTTCATTCATGGAGTAGGGTTTTTTATATGAAGCCTTGAAGGTTCAAGTATAGAAACAGCTAACATGGAATAGGAAATGCGTTAGTGGCTATATAGCCTATATTAGCCAATAATATCAACACTCTTATAGGTGCATTTTTCGAACAAGCTCTAGTCTGCATATTCATGTCTGTACCAGGTTGGTACATAAAACCAATGGTCCATATTCAACGAGAAAGCTCTAGTCTGCATATTCATGTCTGTACCAGGTTGGTACATAAAACCAATGGTCCATATTCAACGAGAAATCCACGAGAAAGGCAATTTAGATGGCATCCAGTGTCGCCTCTTGACTGGTAGACATCATGCAAAGATCCTCGATCGGGGTTTCAAGTCTTTTCAACGGGTATCTTGCCAGCTCTATAGCTCATCTGGTAGATCTGATTAGTTCGAACCTGACTTTCTGATATCAGTATGTGGCAAACTTATCACGATCCCCTCTGTTGTTAAACTTCCACGAGGTTTTTGCATGACACGTTGACTTAACACCCTTACAATCAGCGTATTTTTAAATGGACAATTTAAGCATGTTCAGATATCTCATTTCTTCATTGTATTGACGCCAAAATAGACCATACCTTTTTTTGGACAAGCAGCACTGTAAAAAGGCTTGATTTCTGAGTATTTTTCAGCGAGTAAGGGAGCCAATCTTGACTCAAACTCAAAAACTCTGATTATATGACAGTATTCAATATATAAAAGGCTACAGGTAATAGTAATACAATTTCACGGATAAAATTCATTTAAGAAGTACAATATAATATCTTCTGAGGATAACTCACCTGCTCTGCAACCATCGTACTGAGCTGTGCATCGTTTGCCTGGCCAACGAAAAACAGTATAAGTAAAATGGGAAAAAATATAATGGCAAAAAACCATAACAATACATCTAATTAGCACTTTGATGAGGACGAAAATAATAGAAGAGCTCTGCAGGGCAAAGGAGAACAAAACATCAGGAGATTTCGGAGCCAGAGAAAAAAATTAACAATAGCATTAGCCACAACATTGACACGGTTTATTATCAAATGCGAGAAGCTGACAAAAAATAGACGTTAGTCGTTCTCGGCATTGTTCAGACGACTCAGCCATGGGAATTTTCAAATACTAATTATCCTCCAACCATAACCACCATCCCCACATCGAACTCTTATAAACCAATGCGAGATCCCTCGAAACTTCGAAGCAGGGAGCGGGAATCGTCTCTGATCGCTCACCTGCTGCCGAGACAGGTAATCGGCCTTGATGGAAGCGATCGATGCAAGTTGCTCGGGAAGAGGTAGCAGCTTCGCCACCTCCCGGACGGCGGCCTCCTTGGCCTCGATCCCTAGATCTTCCATCATCATCATCATCGTCTCTGAGACCTAGATTTCGAACTGCCGCGAGGAGATCGCGAGGGAGGGGATCGAGTGGTGAGGATTGCGGATGGGAAAGGGGAAGGAGAGCTTTCGATCTCGTGTGGGAGGACGCGGGCGGAGAAGAGTTGGAAGTTGGATCTGTGGAATACGAGTAACGAGGGACGACCGCCGGAAAAACGAACAGGGGAGAGTTCTTGGCCCTCTTGCGGTTGCTGCTGCTATCGTTGGAATTTCTTTGCTAATCTGAAAGGTTTATGTTGTTGAATTGAGACGTTTATACGGAGTAATTACTAATTACAAAGACAACCCTTTTTAATGGTGAGAACATAAATTCAGATGAGAAAGAAAATGAAATGAATAGTGATGATAAAATAGTAATAGATTAAAAATATGATTCATTGAATAAAGTGCTACCATATAATGGTGTATATGCACATACCGCGAGAAGAGACAATTGAATGAAACAAAGAACAATTCATACTTAATACAATCAAGATATATTGTCTTAAAAAATAAATTCCTGGTCAGCAAATTAGGTTGGGGAGAGAGAAAGATTATCGTTAGTATGACACTGAATGATTACTTGTAAAAGTGGTTGATGAATTTGTGATTATTAACTTAGTATCTGATTGTTAGCTTGAATCCTTGAACAAAAATCCCAATAAATGGTTTGAAATTCAATAAATTAATAAATTAATACTTTCACATAAATAAACTTATAAGTTGTGACCGTCATGTAAATAAGTTTACAAAATAATTCAAAATAAAAGACTGTAAAAATAAGGAGTTGAAAATTGTGTAAAATCACTTGTAAATAATTCAAATTTCACTCATTTTTTATAAATTCATGTTAACTTCAATTGATATGAAATTAAGTCTATTTTCTATATATATTAACAAAAATAAATAATAATGCTAAAAATTACTAACTTATATATATCAGATAAAATGAAAATCTCAGTTCCGAGATAAAAGGCCTAAAACATACGTATCTTCCTCGTACAATTTCCTATAAACTCATACTCACTTTTGAATTAATGTATGCTTAGTTTTCTAGAGATCAAGACTAAGTTCGATAAAATCGGAATTCATTAGGTTATGGGACCAAATTGTATATTGTATATATTTACTAACTTTACGTTTATATTTAATGTACAAGAATAAACCTCTATAATTAATTATTTTTCATTTTACTTCTTTGCTTTTTACTTTAATAAAGTGCATACAAATTAAAATCTAAAATATATAAAAATCACAAAATGATGCCTTCTAATGTTATATATAATGTAAATATATTTTCTTTCTTTATTTTTGTTCCACTCTGTCGTAAATATTAAAAATCCAAAAAAAATAGTTCTATGTTTCATTTTATTTCTAGTAATTTATTATATTTTTCCTTTATATATTTTTTATTAAAAAATAAATCAAAAAAATAAAAATCTTAAAAAATTGTTTTTAAAACTTTTAAACACCTTCAAAAAAAATTTATTATGTATATACTTCATATTTTCAGTTTCCGGTCTTAATGGGAGTTCTAGATCTCTTCGAGATATACAAGTTTTATTTGGATAACTTTTCCAATTTCTTCGTCTTTTATTCATGTGTATTTACTTCTTAATTTCTTTTATTTTTTATCAACATTCTTGAGTCAACATCCTCCACGGTTGTTGTTGGTCGATTGTTACTCTTTTTAGCCTGCCACCTCATCTCTGGTCAACTCAGGCACCTCTTGCTCATGGGCAATAGGGATCTTTGGTTTGTTGACCTCCGATCAACTTTGACCACCTCTATACATTCTCTAAGAAATCGTAGTGAACCAAACCACAAAACTGAGCTCCCCATGCCCCTTAGATTGCTTCCACAACTTCCGATGACCACCAATCGTTCCCCTTCGACTCCATCATAGATCCACTCTCATCGTCACTCCATAACCATTGTCCACCACTTCCATCTTGTTCCTCATCGGCAGATGACCTTCAAAAAGTCCCACGAGCTCCCAACTTCCACATGATCCACCACTTTGAGAGCGAGTACCCACGAACCCCTAATTGACCTTTGTGACATCATACTCTAGAATCCATAATCGAGCAAAGATCGCGTTACTTGAGGCAAGATACGATGAAAGCTTCTTCGTCGTCATTGTCTTACCTCCACCGCAATAAAGCTTTGAGTCACCTCTACGATGATCATGCTCCTCGAGAGCACTAGCCCCGTGTATATTCGACTATCGTCCAACTTCTACATATTTCTTTTATTCTTTTCTCCTTCCTCCCTCATTCCCCTTGCATCTTCTTTGATATTCTCTGGATATTCTTCCTCAATCTATTCTCCATCATCTGATCCACTCTAAAATCCAACACCCAAGACGAACCATCACTGCCTCGCACAAGCCAAAGCTTCCATTTCCTTCGCTCTCATTGTGTCATTAGGACCTCCTCCATTCCATTCCCCCCGTCACTTCGACAATATCAACTGTCAACCACCATGATCTACCTCCTCACCTTTTTCTCTCCTCCCACAACCCTCCAACCTATGACCTCAACTTGGATGGAGGAGCTGAGCTCCTTCATTCTCATACACCTAAAACCCTTAACCCCCTTTTATCCTTCTCTTTGTTACCCAAAAGTTGAGCCAAATGCTTGAGTTGGCCTCCCTCTGCAAGCATAAAGAACTATGGAACACTCCATTGTGCCCAAATCATATGCATGGCAAACACCTTCTCAACACAGCGTGGATGCTCGCTCATCAAGTAACATAGCTTTGTCCACCTTTAGAGACTATGTATCAGTTGTAATCACTCTCTTTCGAAGCGTCGGAGTCTACCCATCCATTGAGTTGGTCGTAATCGAAGTCCAACTGAAACGGGAAAGCTATGTTCTTAGTGGTGTCAACATCAATCTGGATGTGGCCCGAGCCAGAACAACAGCACCCCAGGAGACCTCATATTCGACTCTCCTCCATGCCCTATGATACACTAAGGAGGAGGAGGATGACCCCACAATACCCAAGGACCTTTCTCCAATCCGTAACAGTAGTATTGCATTATCTTCTTTATGTAAGAGATGAGTGGTCATGTTACTTCAAGCTCGAGGAACCCAACACCCATCCATAAAACCCGTCTTTAATTAAAATCGTTGGAGCATCTTTCGAGGCTTCTCGTGAGCCACATTTCAAGGTCCCATTCGAGAAACTCGCTCTTCCACCGCGGCATGACTTCACCATGTAGAAGCACCACCTTCAAGGAACTCTATTCGTTCTCCACCACACCCACAGCTACTGAAGCCGTAAGTTGGAGCTCCAACTTTAATCAGGTCATGATTGGAAACTGCATCTCGAGGACAACATCAAAGAGGTCCCCTCCTGTCATTAAGAGCTTCCTCACTTGGCTCCTCGTGTAGTAAAATATATTGAGGAGAAGGAAGGAGATGACTATGCTGCAAGCACCGTCGATCGATGACATACACATAATCTCATCATTGACACAAAAGCAACATTTAGCCCTTGAGATCTTATCCGAGTCACGTGGAGCATCTACATGTTACACTACTAGACTTTGATCAAAAACTCCATACATCAATCGCCATTGTTGAGGCCTTAACCTGCACGTGTAAGGATTACTTGCGGAGTCATCCTCGATACGATCCTAAATTGTGAACAAGCCTAACCCTCTAGCAACTACCATGTGAGGGGTTGCGGGAAAATTATGATATGTCCCTGTAACTCATGCCAATTAGAGAAGCGTTCATAGCACTATAGTTTTATTCCATTCTTTTTTGTTATTAGCAGGAATACCCTTATGTATGGCATTGATTTGGGCATTAAGTTGTAATCATTTTGCAAAATAAAAAATGATCCTTCTGTAAGCAACTTTTTCTCTATCTTGTGAGACTGGTTTTACATTTTTCAGGTATTGGATGATCGATTAAAATTCAACAATGAAATACGCTGATAACTTACTCAATTAGCTTCTAAATATTATACTAAATCAACATGAATTATAAAAAATCAATAAAAATCGAATCTTGTGCGCTTAGTTGAGCTTGATATTATCTCAAGATTTCATCCAAAATGCATATATCTCATGCTTGAAATACTTTATTGAGTGATTTGTATAACTGGTTTTTAATTGGGCTTGCAAATATCATTTAGCCAAAAATTAAGTTGTTCTATAGTGCTCATTGATAAATTTTTATTTGATTAAAATTGAAGTTTTAGATTTATTGCTTATCAAATCTCACTTTTCATTAATTTTTCATTAAAAAATAAAATATTGTCAAAAAATCAAAAAATAGAGTAATTGCATTTTGCATATGTGCATCAAATGACCCATTTAGATTATTTTATCACTCCGATTGTTTAAAAATACATAAAATCCTGTAATATAATTGATTTCGTGCATGCATTTTAAGTCATAAAAGTAATGTCTTCATTTCTCATTGAACAAGTTTAGAAGAATATTAGCATTCAACTAATTCCGAATGATTTTAAATGAAAATTAATTTTACCAAGCTGTTATGTTTTCCTTAAGAAACGAGTTCATTTGCATTTGCATTTGCATTCTCATCATGCATAAAATCATTCAAAAATCTCACCTCAAAAACCAGACACATGGTTGACTGACTTGAACCTGGGCTTATATGACTTGCTTCCTATCGTTGACCATATCGCTTGTCTAGGATAAATAAACATCACCATATTCATTGCTTTGTTGCTTGATCTTGTACGATTTTGTTTTCTTCACTTTTTGTCTGCCTGTAATGTAAATCCAATTAAATAATAAGGGTGAAAAGTTTTTTTCGATTCTCAACTTTGCACTCCATCATAAATCATTGGGAATGAAGCATGGTGGGGTCTTGCATGATGTTGACATGGACTTCTTGGTGAAGGAGAGAGAAATTCAGCTCAATGCAAAAGGGATGAGAAAATACATGCATGGGTTGAGTATTACACCCTTATATACACCAACTAACACCTTACGATGCATGCCCAAGAGTTTCTCAATCATAGGTGGACGATAGCCAGTTGAGTTTCACATTAGATAGGACAATGGATGATGAACGAAAAAGACGTGTAGTTCTTCTTATACTTGAATAAAGTTGGAAATAATCCCAATCCTAATCAACTTAGACAAATATACAAAAATCTCCAAAGTTCAAGAAACTCCTAACATTAAGAAAATGATTATTCATGTATCTAGTGTGTCAATTACGTTACAAATCCTTATCAAGATATTTTATACATAAATTACACTTGACCCATGAATTTTTCTTTTCCTTATTACAAGTTTTCCATGACTTGTACCTCTTCTCTTTCAGTTTTGTTATGTATTCGATTTTTTATGTAATTCAAAATGTAATTCATGCAATTTAAGTCCCATAATAGATTTTCTCATTAAAATTTTGATATCCGTGACTTTGTCACATTATGCAACTTAATATTTACTAATATCAGAGTTTTTATTAAAAAACAATGAGAATAAGAAGGTTAACTGATAACTAACATTTTGCGAGGGTCAAAATATGTTGTCGCTGAGGCGACCGCTCACAGAACATCAGTTATACAGCAATTAACCTACAATAAAAGAATGAATGAATTAAGTCCAAAAATGTGAATTAATATTTATTACTCTACCACAAGATGTACAGTGACTAAGTATGCAGAGGTCGAACCACAGAGAGCAATACAAAAATGCATAAGCCTATGATGTGCATGTATCACAGAGTCATCCATGTGTGAAGCCTATTTTTGTGGGTTTTTATCTTTTATATTTTTTAAATTTTTATTTGAATAATATAATCAGGTAATATATATATATATAAGTATACATATATATATATATACGAGGAATATGCATATACAAAGGGGAGAGGGGAATGATAAAATATTTACAAAAGTATACAAAAATACTCAAAAATATAGAAATAAACTCTTTTTGGGATTTTCAGAATTTTTTTTACTTTTTTTAGTGATTTTTGGGTTTTTTTTCAAATTGTTTTTGGTATTTTTAAATGCTGAAATAGGGGAAAACAGCGAGATAGGTACTGGCTGTAAGTAAAATAGGGATCAAAAATAGCAAAAAGCCACAAAATTCTTCCACACTATTTTTTTAATAAAGATAATTAAATATAGAAGACATAGGAACTGAGTTTATATTTTTTTGAGTTTTCTTTGATTTTATATATTTTTTTGAAGTTTTTGTGTATTTTTGAATTTTTACGGTTTTCCTTTTGAGATTTTTTGGGATTTTTGGACTGGCACTAAAATAGGTCAAAATACACACTAGTAAATTTTTTTTAGAATTTTTCAAGGTCTTTTATTATTTTTTTTAATTTTATAAGTTAGGCAGTAAATAAAAGGCATGTTTTTTATTTTTAATAAACGCAAAAATACAACAAAATTGAAATCCAAAAATATGACGTGTAAGAGCATGTTAACAGAAGCTTGTATCCATTTTTGCAAAATTTTTTAAGTTAATCTCAAGCACAAAATAAATGGACAAAGCATACAAAAAATATATGGCCTGGCAAGGGCATTTTTGCAATTAAAATATTTATAAGGGGTATCCATGCAAAAATTACAACAAAAATAAACATTTACTTCTATTTTCGGGGACATTTTATAATTAACAAAACCCGGCGGGGTTTAAGTGCAAAAATCACGCGCCTCACGTGGGTGTTGCACGTGAGGCGCGTGAGGGATTAATATGCAAATACAGAAACTCCAGGGGGGCGTAATGCAAATTATACAATTTATTTCCAACATAACTTTTTATTTTTAGCATTAAACTATAAATACAAAAAGGCGGGGGGTTAAGTGTGAAATTTACCCCCAAAGGCGCGATATCCAACGGCGCTGGGCGCGCCACTTATCCACGTGTCGAGCATCTGACGGTGGACACCGGTTCGCCGATGAAGGGTTCGGATTACATGATCCTGGCTGATCTGACGGTTGGTGTGTGTCTTCATCGGATGGCTCCTGTGCGATCTGGGATGGGCCTCCTGATCTGACGGCGCTGGAGCTCCCTGGAAGAACAGGGAAGAAGCTCGCGCCTGGCGAGCTTCGATCGAGAAGCTTGGGCTCCTCCAGGGCTCTCTCGCGCGTCTGAGGGTGTCTGAACGTAGCTGGAGGCTTCCCGCATCGGCCAGCGGTCTTCTCATGGCTCCTGGAGGTCCGAGGCGCTGGACCGAGGTCGGGGAAGAACGGGACCTTCAAGAACCTCTTCCTGGTTTGATTCGAGCCCAGATGGGCTTCTTTCGTCCCTGGACCTGCATAGGATGAACCGGGGAGCGAGGTCTGCCTCCTAGACCCCGGGTTTTGAAGCTTTGCAGCGAGATGGAGTGAGGCGGAGGGGCTCCAGCGTACGGCAGAGGTGGAGCCCCGATTCGCGAAGACCAGAGGTCCTCGGTTGGACAAAGGCGATGGATCGATGGAGAATATGATGAGGAACGGGATGGGGTGAACGAGGCGGTCGGACACAGTTAAGATCACAGTGGACAAGTCGCCGGAGCGGAGCTCCGGCGAACTTCGAATTTTTGATTTTACGCTACGATGATTAACTAAAGGCTAAACTAACAACTGGAATTGAAAACTAACATCAAAACCTAACTAGAAAGCGATAAAGGGACAACTCTTATACCTGGGGGCCACCAGGGAGCAGGACGGACGCTGGAGCTCTGCCGCGTCAAAATTGCCCTTCCTCCGGCCGATTCGAGGTGCTGGATCACTCCCCCTGTCACGAGGAACGTCCCAGGAACGAAATCAAGGCTTTTGGTTGGGTTAAAATTGGCCAAATTTGAGGAAGGGAGCGAAGCTTCTTATTTATAGACATTGGCATGGTGCCTTATTGTCCGGCGATTATTGATTGGTCCAATGAATATCAAGCTAGTCTAAGATATCGGCGGGCCTTAGTGATCATCAGAGAGCAATTCTTGTGAAGGAAGCATCTTCGATTGATGGATGGTGTGTCCGGGAAAAGTGGGAGAAGACGGGCGAAAAGACAGGCTACGTCACTTCGGGTGGCTGGGGGAGCAGTTGACCGAGCGGTCAACTATTGACGGCCTGTGATTGGTCCAAGTCGGCTGCTAGAAGACAAATTAGGACCCCTTACGATTTTTATTGAATTTTTTGGAGTGCTTTATTATAGTTTTAATTTAATAACGTGTGTATGTATGTATTTACATGTATTTTTGTATATTTTATTTTTAATTTGTTTATTTTCTTTCATTATTTTATTGGTTTGTTTTATAAATTTATAATTTATTTTTGTGAGTATGGGGGTATTTTTATTTAATTTTTATGAGTTTATTTTCATTTTTAAATAAATAGGTATATGTGTATGTAGGTATATTTCTTGGTATTTTACCTATGTATTTTGTATACTTAATTTATTTAATGTATTTTCTTGATTTTTATTTTGGATTTGCATTTTTAATAGGTTATATGTATTATTTACATTATTATAAAAATATAAAAGAAGAGAAAAATTAAAGAGTGTTTTCCCCTTTTATTTATATGCATTCTTGGTCATAGGTATTTTGCCTACTAACTTGCAGAGGCTTATTTTATTTTATTAATCCTTTTTAGTTTTAGTCTAATTTTAGTATACACATGTATTATATACATTATTCACAAAATTCTAAAAATATAATTTGACAAGAATAATAGACAAGGAATATATTGAATATTTTAATCAGGCAGGTTGCCCAATGGGGGCCAAAAACCTAACTTTCGCAGATGGACTCCAAAAATTATGAAACCAATTTTATTAAATAGTTCTTGGAAAGCTATATACAATTAAAGGTGAGTTTGGGTGTTTTGGAGTTTTTATTTGCAAGATATGGGTCTGTAAAGTTGAGATTTTGGCTTCTTATTCTGTACATAAAATGTGCACTGAGTATTATTTTTACATAAGCTCAATTTTATATTTTTATTTACATTATTCTCTACAACTTTCATGAACAAAGTTTCTTTATTTGATGAATAAATAATTATGTACAAAATGCATGAATAAATGATGTAGTTATTAGATACTGGCCCTTATCTCCCCCTACTTTATTCCTTGTCGACCAATCCCATGCTGGCCTTGGTCTCGGGATTAGGGACATAAAATATTTGCAATATTTTACTCCTTTTTCTTTACTTCCCTTTATTCTATAATTTTGGCATTAAACACCTTATTTATTGTGTAATTAATACAATGGATGATGAATGCTATTATGTACAATTTGATGCTATTTATATGCATTTGTTGGGGTTTTTGAGGCCAAAATGATAGAATAAAGGTGATGAAATGGAGGTTCATCACCCCCCTATACTTACCTTTGCTAGTCCCTAGCAAACACTTATGCAATAAGTACAAAAAGAATGAAGAAAAGAAAAAAGAAAATTAAAGAAGGATAGAGTGAATAAGGGTGCTTTCAGTGCAATGCATGTCTTTACAAAATCAGAATTGGAGCTCCTGCTAGACCTTGAGTGTAGATGTGTGTGGAACCTAGTCGGGAACCAGCTCTAAAACACGACAGCCTTCGAGAGTCACAGAACTTGGTTCAAATCACCTCAATAGCCAGGTCAGAACTAGCCTACGTCATACGCAAACCCTTATGACTATGAAGCTGACTTGTACAGTGTAAGTGATAGTGGCTCTTCCCAACTGAAATGACAAAGGGACTGACTTCTCCAGAATGACAACCCAATGATTCCCCAATCCAACCCTCTACCGTTGAGGAGCGGGGTATTCCCTTCTAAGTTCAAGTGGCATCCAACTCAAGAGGAGGAGGGGAAGAAAAGAAGAAAAGAGTGGACGGTAGCCAGTGTAGCTACCTATCCTGGGATGCAAGACCAGTGTAGTCAAGTCATCCAGCTGCATGCTCACATGGTGTAACTTTGATGCTCAAGCTTGCTTATTTTCCGTACAACGTATATACATACTCCGGCAGGCACTTTTATTTTTACTTACAAGCATGTCCACTTTTTGGAGTTTTTTTTTCAACATACTATTTACAGCAACATTTACATAAGGACTTTTTCCTCTTGAGCTAGAAGACTATCCCTCTTTTGAAGCTTTATTGCAACCCACATTCTTCTGTCATTCGACTTCATTGAAACTGGACCAGGTTTGGGTGCACTTCCCTCCCTAGACGAGGACGAATGTTTCCACCCGTGTGCGTCTCAGACTGGCAAATCCAACCCCCTCACCACTCCGACTGAGTTGAGCCAAGTGAAAGGTGCAAGTGTCCAAGTTAGGTCACGGCCGACAGGAGTCATACGTGTGTTTCGAAAAGTTCTAGTTAGTCCACTGAGGTGACTTGAACCCAGCCCTGCTTTCTCAAAGAATTAAGTCTGAATAGACCTGAAGTACCTTAAACCTAGTTCCCATAAGGTTCCAGTGCAGTTAGGTGCGGTAAGGTCTAACCAAGCTCCAATTTGAGACTTTATTAGACTGATTCAATCATCAAGCTCACTCGAAAAGAATATGAATGGTATGCTTATGCTATGCACAATGAATGATGCAATTTTTCACAAAGAGTTTAAAAGAATCAGAGAATGTTTTTACGCAAAGAAATTTTTTTTCAAGTAAATAAACAAAAAATCTTGACACATAAGAAAAGTACATACAATTATTTACATGGTGTGCCACTTTATTTACAAAATGTATGAGTTTATAAAGACTTTACAGGTTTGAATGAAGTAGTTTATTTAGGATTGCACATAAAGAATTGTATGTGTCTTATTTATGATTTACAAGTATTTGGAAAGGTGCTCTTATTCTTCAGATCTAGTTTGAAAATAATTTTTGCGAACTATAGTACACGATAATTTTTGCAATCATTTACACACATTTGAAAACTATTTTTGCAAGGATTTTTCACACTATATATATATATATACAATTTTCACAATAATTTGACACACAATTTTCAACACATTTGCACATAGGTTTTTCAAATCCTTTCTTTCACGCAAAGAAAAAGTTTTTCAAATCAAACATTTTCATATAAGTTGAAAACATTTCACAGCAAATTTCTCAAAATAGGTCACACTATTTTTCAAATCATACTGTATAGGTATCTAACCTGATTTATTAATCAGTATATACAAAGGAAGAAAAACTATGTTTGATGTACAATATGGTTTTGGTTCTTTGAAATTTTTATTTGGGCTTATTCCTTATTTTCGAATGAGAGATTTTTGTGCAGACTCCTCAGACTTATTCAAGAATCATTTTCACCAGATTTTTGAAAACTATAGTTCAAACTAATTTGACAAACATGTTCACACATTTGAAAATGATTTTTTGCAATAGGTTTTACACAGCATTGATAGGTTTTTCAAAACAATTTGATAGTCCATTTTCACAATCATTTGCACACTGATTTTCACACATTTTGATTTTACTCAAAGAAAATAAATTTTACACACAAAACTGATTTTTCAAAGGTTGAATATTTGTACACACTATTTTTCAAGCAATTTTCACAGGATTTTTCAAAGAGAATAATTTGCAGACAACGCTTTTCCTGACTTAATAATCAGTACAAGTACAAAGAGTCTGAGGAGCTCACAATCATCTTTCATTATTATAGAACTACTTATTGCTTTTTAGATTGAGCTGATGTTTTATTTTTCAGTATGAGTTATGGCTTATAGTATATACATGGTATATACGACCCCCCTATACTTAGCTTGAGCTATGTCCTCATAGATCGAAAGGAAAAGCAAAGACATAACTCGTACTGAGTATAGACAGATCTAAAGAATATAGATGAACGAAATTAATGAATGAGAAGTTGACCGTCCCCCCTATACTTAGGGTCAAATAATCCTAAGTATAGCAGACTGTACACAAAGCAGGGAGGGTCAAGAGTGGGAATATACAGATCGTACTCAAATTGTCTCCCCCTATACTTAGGGTAAGATACTCCTAAGTATAGAGAAGACGAGGAGACAATGGAT
Source organism: Ottelia alismoides (assembly GCA_037367405.1). NCBI lineage: Eukaryota > Viridiplantae > Streptophyta > Magnoliopsida > Alismatales > Hydrocharitaceae > Ottelia > Ottelia alismoides. The sequence goes on from JAZKJV010000610.1 coordinate 72,882, forward strand.
ATGATCGGGATGAAATGAAAAACTCGGGGTGCACATCCCCCCTATACTTAGGACAAAGTACGTCCTAAGTATAGAAAACTGTCTACAAGGGCGGCACCTTTTTGATACAAAAAGAAGATAGAAAAGGAAAAGAAGAAAAGAATAAAATCAGATACACAGTGGTTGGAGTACATCGTCTGAATCTTTTGATGCTGCAGCTGTTGTGGAGATGTCATCATGGTGCACTAGCTGAATAGAGTCTACAACGGCCAAGAATGCATCTGGTTCTAAGTAAGGCTTCAGTAGTTGGCCGTTGACGACGAAGGGTTGTGTGTCAGGGGACAATTCTGATATTGCAATACTTCCATTGTCACGCACTTCACAAACTCGAATGGCCCTGTCCACTTACTCTTTAATTTGCCCGGGAATATCCGCAACTTTGCATCAAATAACCACACCTTCTGTCCAACGTCAAAGGTATTTCGTCTGATGTGCCGGTCATGCCAGCGTTTCACCTTCTCCTTGTACATCAATGTGTTATCGTATGCATAGTCTCGGAATTCCAAGAGTCTGTTCAGATCATCCTTTCTTTTCTGACCACTTTTGCGCGAGTCCAAATTACAACTGTTGATTGCCCATAAAGACTTGTGAACTAATTCCACGGGCAGATGGCATGGTTTGCCATACACAAGACGATAGGGTGACATGCCCAATGGAGACTTGTAGGCGGTTCGGTAAGCCCATAGGACCGAGTCCAAGAGTTGGGACCAGTCTTTTCTCTTTGGCCTAACAAGTTTCTGCAGGATAGTCTTGATTTCTCTGTTTGATAACTCTGCCATGACATTGGTCTGAGGATGATAAGGAGACGCGACACGATGGTCGATGCCGTACTCCTTCGTTAACTTCTTGACCTCTTTGTTAATGAAGTGGTTGTCCCGTCTGATATGAGAATTTTCGGTATCCCGAACCGTGAAATGATGTTCTTCTTCAGGAACTGACAGACTGTTCGGCTGTCGGCGGCTCGAGCACGGACAACCTCAACCCAACGACTCACGTAATCGACGGCAAGAAGGATGTGCTCAAAACCTTGACTATTAGGGAAAGGTCCCATGAAGTCAATGCCCCATGCATCGAAAACATCTTCTATCTGAATGATTTTCAGGGGCATTGAATCTTTGGCAGTAAGTGTACCTTTCATTCGCTGACAGTCAGTACATCGCTTGACAAATTCAGCTGCATCCTTGAATAAAGTGGGCCACCAGAAGCCACACAGAAGTACTTTGGCTGCCGTCCGATCTCCAGAGTGATGTCCACCAGATTCGAGCGAGTGACAATGCTCGAGGACACTAGATTGCTCCGTCTGAGGGATGCACATGCGCCAAATGCAATACGCTCCTTCCCTGAATAAAAGAGGATCCTCCCATTGGTAGAATCGGATGGTCGACATGAATTTGTTCTTCTGATTTTTCGTCCAATCCACTGGTGTTACCCCAGAGGCGATGTAATTGACTATATCAGCATACCAAGGAAGGGAATCCACTGCTAAGATGGCTTTGTCAGGAAAGGTCTCTGTAATAGGTGTATTGATCAGAGGAGGCTCGTGCTGCTCTATTCTAGAGAGATGGTCTGCTACCACATTCTGGACTCCAAGCTTGTCCTTGATTTCCAAATCGAATTCCTGGAGGAGAAGGATCCAACGAATCAGTCTTGGCTTGGCATCCTTCCTCTTCTGTAGGTACCGGATAGCAGAGTGGTCAGTAAAAATTGTGTCTTTTGATCCCAACAAATAGGATCTGAACTTCTCGAGGGCGAAAACCACAGCCAGCAACTCTTTCTCTGTCACTGTATAATTCCTCTGTGCTTCATCTAATGTTCTGTTGGCATAGTGAATGGCATAGGGCGCTTTGTCTTTCCTTTGCCCAAGAACTGCCCCGACTGCAAAGTCTGACGCATCGGTCATTATCTCAAAGGGAAGATTCCAGTCAGGCGGCTGTAAGATTGGAGCCTGAGTGATAAGCTCCTTCAGCTGGTTGAAAGCAAGGAGAACCGGCTGATCAACCGTGAACTCAGTCTCCTTGCACAAAAGTTCTGTCAGAGGTCGGGCAATGCGGCTGAAATCCTTAATGAATCGCCTGTAGAATCCCACATGCCCCAGGAATGACCTCACATTCTTCACTGACTGAGGTGGCTGAAGATTTGAAATGACATCCACCTTTGCCGGGTCGACTTCCATGCCACGTTTGGAAACGGCGTGACCCAGCACAATGCCTTCAGTGACCATAAAATGGCTTTTTTCCCATGAAAGCACTAAATTAACTTCTCGGCACTTCTGAAGTACACTGTCTAGGTGTTCAAGACAAGAATCGAAACTATCACCATAGACAGAGAAGTCGTCCATGAACACCTCAAGAAAACTGCCTACCATCTCGGCGAAGACTGCTAGCATGCATCTTTGGAAGGTTGCAGGTGCGTTGCATAATCCAAAGGGTATTCTCTTGAAGGCGTAGGTGCCGAACGAGCAAGTGAAGGTAGTCTTCTCTTGATCTTCAGGAGCGATCGCCACTTGGTTGTACCCGGAGTACCCATCCAAAAAGCAGAAGATCTCCTTGCCTGCTAATCTTTCCAGAACTTGATCAATGAATGGCAAGGGAAAGTGGTCCTTCTTAGTTGCTGCATTGAGACAGCGGTAATCAACACACACCCGCCGGGATGTTGGTACCCGAATGGAAATTTCCTCTCCTTTGTCATTGGTAACCACGGTAAGCCCGGATTTCTTTGGAACTACATGCAGTGGGCTTACCCATTTTAAGTCGGAGATGGGATAGATGAAGCCTGCGTCACACCATTTTGTTATCTCCTTCATGACGACGTCACGAAGGTTAGGGTTCAGCCTTCGTTGGAATTCGCAGGACGGCTTGGCATCTTCTTCTAGATAGAAGTGGTGTGAACACAAGGCTGGATTTATCCCTCGGAGATCTGATACGCTCCAACCAAGTGCCTTGCGGTTCTTTTCTAGAACCTCGAGAAGCCGAGATTCCTGATCCGAATTCAGCCTGCTGCTGATGATGACCGGATACATCTGTTCTTCACCCGCAAGGAAAGCATACTTCAGGCATGCAGTAAGTGGCTTGAGTTCTGGTTTTGACCTGTCCATCTTGTCGGTCACTTGAGAGACTATGCTGGTGGTGGGATGTACTTCTCTGAAGCTGCTACCATCCTCATCATCTTGTTGAGATCCCAGTGAGGTGTCGAACGGTTCTGCGCTAAGCTGATCGTGTTCGGTCTGGAGTGACTGCTCAAGTAGATGCACCTGCATCTGAGAATCTGTCTCCCAAGAATCGTCGGAGCATAAGCTGACTGCGCTTTCCAAGTCCTCCTCAAGAGTGAGGATTTCTTGGGTCCATGGATCGTCCAATGATACGGCTGAGTCTCTGATCTCTGCAATAAAATCACAGTCTGCCTCGGATGCTGCCTGGCTCTCATCAGTTGTGGCATTCGGCTCTCTGTTCATGTTTATTGTGATCTGCTGGGTGTTCGAGCTGAAAGTAATCTTACCAGACCCGTAATCAACCACGACACCTGAAGTACGAAGAAATGGCCTGCCAAGGATGATAGGGGTCTGGAGCAGGGGTGCAGGTGAGTCCATATCAAGGACAACAAAATCAGCTGGGAATTGCATCTCCTGCACTTTAACTATGACGTCTTCCAAACGACCTCGGGGCCGCTTGACGGATCGGTCAGCGAACTGAAGGATCATGCGTGTTTGCTTGAGCGGACCCAGCCCGAATTATTACATTATAGATGAGGGCAGAAGGTTGATGGAAGATCCACTATCAAGGAGAGTGCGCTCGAAGACATGGTCAAAAATCTCACAACTGATCACAGGTGCTCATATGTCTTGCTTCTTCTGTGGGAGGTTGCTGATGGCAGCAACAGTGGCCATGGAGAGAACGTGCTTTTCAACTTCTTGGCGTCTGTTTTCTTGCATGGAGCGACGCCTGTTAGTACATGCCTCTTTTAATCCTTTCTTTACCGCTGGCATATACTCCACGGCTTTTAACAAGGGAATCTCAACAGTCAACTTATCTAAAATTTCCACAACTCCTAGATCAGACAATGCCTTTTTTCGTTTTGCAATTTTTTTGGATTTTTCTATTGCATGAGGAAAAGGAATATGTACATCCCTGGCAGGAAAATTAGAGTTCTTATTTACATAAAAATCATCGCCCATCAAATGTTGTACATCCGGTCTACAAAAAGGAGTACAAACTGTATCCTGGCATGCTGGTGCTGTAGGGCGATCAAAAAGGGTAGCGTCTGCTCCGTCGGCTGGTGCGGGATCGGCTGCTGCTGGCGGCTCCTCCAATGCTGGCGCGGCTTCGCTTCTGCTGCAAACTTCTTTTTGGTATTTTTGGTTTTGCTGATTTTTTTGTATTTTCTACTGAGGTTGCTGCAAATGCACGACGTCAGGACTGGCTTCTACTTCTTCTTCCTCCTCACCCGCCCCTGGAGCTGGCACAGCTGATGCGGAAGATGGACAATCCACCTGTTTCTTTATTCACCCCAATCTTCGTAGCAGGCGGAGGCAAGGCCCTACCGCTCCTGAGAGTAACGGCATTAGAATACACAGTAATATAATTTTCTGACACGGATAAGACATTACTTTCTACCTTCTCTTTCTTCTTGAAATTATTGGGGTTGGCTTCGACCTGAGCCGGAATGGCAGTTCGGGTGGCGATCAGGTCATCAAGCCGCTTGGTCATCTCCGCTAGCCCTTTGACAAGCTGGGCTAGACAATCCATGGTGGGGTTCGCAGGGGATACTTCAGTCGGTTCAGCGTGTAGACCACGCTGCTGTTGCATAGATGGGTGTGGAGGCTGTTGCTGTTGGTTCTGAGGTGGTGCAGGAAGTTGAAGTTGTTGATATGAGGGATGAGGATACTGCTGATATCGTTGAGGCGGGGCAGCTGCATACTGATGAAACGACCGTGGATGACGGTACTGCGGTTGCTGCTGGTGTGGAAAATTCTGCCTCCACTGGTTTGCATACTGGGGAGTCTGATGGTAATGCTGATGAGGCTGAGAGGACTGCCCAAAGCGACCACCCTGAGGTTGGTGGTATTGCCGGTTGGCAAATGGCTGACCCTGGGGTTGTCCCGTAGGACGGGTCGGCTGTGCTTCGTGACTCCATACCCCGTTCACTTCCTGGACCAGGGGTGGTGGTGGGAATACTGAATCAGATCCTGATATAAACTCTGGTTGATACACAACCATCTGCTGTTGCGGCTGGCTCTGATCGGGTGCCTGCACGTAGTACACGTGCTGGACTGCCGGTGGTTGCTGGCTCGGCTGAGGCTGATGTAGCGGTGGTTTCTCGTCTTTCCTCTCAACTGGAGCTTCGAGTGGTGCTGCCGACTGAACAGAATTGATGGTGCCTACCAGCAGTTCTAACTGCTTGGTGATGTGATCCAGCTTGTCTAAATTCTGAGTCCTCTTCTCGATCACAACGAGTTTTTCGAGATCCTGTGATCTTTTCTCAATAATATCAACCTTCGAGAGATGTCCCCCAATGATGCTGAGGTTGGAGCTCTCATCTCTCTGCCTCACGGGACGCTGCCATGTGTACTTGTTTCTGGAGGATCTGGGGCTGCTTCTGGTATGCTTTTGATGAAGAGAGGGCGGCCTCTCCTTCGGCCATTTCTTCAAATATTTGCCAGACTACGTCTTCATCCTTATTGAAGTGTGAGCCCCCACATGCTGCGTCTACGAGCCTTTGGCTTTCAATGTTCAGTCCCCCAAAGAAGTGCTGGACCAAGCTGGTCTTCGGAATATCATGATGGGGACACTTCTCCTGCAGGTCAGTGAATCTCTCCCATGCTTCATGTATCGACTCATGGGGTCCTTGGGAGAAATTGCTGATTCGGGCTCGCATCTAGTTGAGCCGACCTAGAGGGTAATATTTGTGCAGAAAGGCAGACTTCAGCTCCTCCCAGGTTGTTACAACCTTCCCCAGATGATTGACCTAATAGAGGGCCTTGTTCTGTAGGCTGAAGGGGAAAGCCATCATCTTGACAATGTCCAGAGGGACATTAGGATAGTGGGTAGTACGACAAATGCGGGAGAATTGCTGCAGGTGAATGTACGGCTCCTCGCTGGTGTTTCCATGGAATGCAGGGAGAAGAGAAATGAATTGGGGCTACAGCTCAAAGTGAGCGTGTACCGGTGGAATGAGGATCCACTCGGTCATCTGGCTGTCTCACAGATTGTATGTTTCTTTAAGTGTTGGCTTTGGTGGTGGTGGATTTTCTAGATCATCATCTGCACCATCACCCCCACCTCCACCTCCTCCTCCCCTGCCTCCTCTGCCTCTACCTCCTCCTCCATCGTCTCGGTTCATCATATCATTCAACATGTCCTAGAAGGCTGTCTGTGTGAGGGCCTGCTCGGTCAGCTGCTGCTGGATGGCCTGGATAGATGCCAGTAACTGTGCATTGACTTGATTCTGATCTGGCACTTGTCCCTCTGGTTGGGGTGGCTGCTGACCCTTGCCCTTTCCTCCTGGAGCCATGTCAGGGTCTGAGTCGGATGAGATGAACTCCGAAGTAGTCTCCAGGGCTCGCAATGTCTTCTATCTGCATAATGAGATAGTCCTGATCAGGCTGCTTGCAATTAATGTTCAGCTGCCGTGATGAAGCTGGAATTCAGGTCAACCCCAGCATGTTGTGAATGGAAAAGGATGTAGACTGTAATCGACTTCCATTCACAACGGCGAAAGTGGGACAAAAGTGATCCCAGTTTATTGGGTGGCCAAGAGAAGGGTAGAAAACGAGGAGTCTGGAGATCGATCCGCAAAGTCCGGATCGGGTTCTTGGGAATCGCCTCGAACTTATTGGCGGAGTTGAGTCCATGGAATCGATGTGGGTGTCGGCATGGTCCCGACGGAAACCATCCATGGATCTCACGAAGTACAAGAGAAGATCGGATGTTGGATGAAAGATACGATGGTCAACGAGGAATAAAAAGGAGTGCAAAACAGTAGAAAGGCTCAAACTGAGCGGGGGTCAAAGTGGAGTGACACAATGTGTGCAAAGGCGCGGGACTTGATCTTTGAACCTTAATCTAGATCCATACAAACACAATACAAAATCGGCTTCACCAACTCACGCCATGTGAAGCCGTGAAGGTTCGACTACTTATTATCTTTTCAGTTTTAAAGTTGTTGTTTCAGGCATATCTTATAACAAGTCCTTAGTACGCTACCCTATAGGAGAGAGAGTACTGCCGGAAGAGTATCCCGTACTTGTCCTCCTCCTGTGTAACCTGTAGTCTGTACTTTTTGGAGTCCTTGTAACCCTTCCTGGATCCCTACTCAGCCAAAGAAATAGAGAGAGGAAGCCGATAGGCGAAACCACTACTTCGGTCCTCGCTCGCAACGGAATCACCCGTGAGCGTACAAGAACCTACTCAGACGCAGGATGATGAGACAGACACCCCCGTGAAGGCGTGGCCTATGCTCGATACTTCGGACATGATCGATGCTCTACACAACAGAGAGTCATCATTGGTGACCAAGCCCTACTCGCCTACGTACAATAGAAGCGCCATTACTTCGGAAATCCAGGCGATACACAAGGCAGTTACAGACTGGGTTTTTGGCTCTAATCCTTAGGGGGTCGCACTCGCTCAAGGGAGTAGGGTTTTGGTCCCCCTCCAAGGTACCTGAAAACAATGAGGGCTTTATGAACCCGGTACAATGATAGTCCATTACAGATTTTAATTAAGGTCAAAGTTTATTTAGCAGTCCCCTTGTTTTAATTTTTGGATTTTCACTTTTTTTGAGTTTGTTTCATACCAGCGCCTAACGTTTTTGTAGATCTTCATTTAAGTCCTAGGTGCTCAAAATCAAAGGGAGATAGCGAAAAAGCCGTGCAAGTTGGTTCTATGATGGAAATCTCACCATTGAACTGAATGATGCATGCTGAGTTAGAAGACGTACAGTGCATCCCAGCTCTCTCCATGTGGTATGCAAAACAGATTTTTTTAAACCTATCTACATGGCGGTGTGCATTCGACAAAATCGCCCTAAACATTAGCTGCTATTAACGTGAAGAACCACAAGCCGGTCACTTATCTTTAACCTAAGGGTCCGGTCTTGGCTTACCCCTCCTCTTCTCGACACACTCGAGTTCAGGAGTAGCGCTTGATGGGGCTCGCTCACGGCACATGGGTTAAGAGATAAATGCCCGAACTGTTTAAGTTTGACTAGATCCATACGAAGTAGACTATAGGAACATGCATTCTTATTAGTGTTTGGACCTAGCTACCGAATCAAGCAACCTATATCTAGGGACTCCAAGCACACAAAACAAAGAAAAATAAAGGCGGAAAGCACAAAACAACGGAAAACAAAGAAAAGAAGGCGGTAGAAACACGGAAAACAGCGATGAGGCCCCCAGGTGAACAGACACCCGGGCACTGGACCTCATTGTGAAGAGTAGAGTCCTGTTAATTATTACATGCCAAAATTATCTCTCTCCCACCATAAATTACAAAAATAATCCTAAGTGTTCTAAACCTATCTAATCCCCATCTCCTTGCTTCCTTGATGCTCTCTCCAAGTGGTCATGAGGTGAAGACCACCCTCCTCCAAGCTCGGCTGCCTTGGCTTCCTAAGAAGCCATCCTCGCGTGGTGGGCCCTCGCATCAAAGTCACAAAAAGATTGCATTAGTAGAGGTTTAATCACTCAAAATAGAGCAGATAAGAAATCAATCACAATAAATAATTCAATCAATAAAGCACGGTGATAAATGACAATAGAAATAGCTGCTCACAAAATCAATGATGAATCAAAAATGTACACAAGAATGAAAAAATAAATTAGGCTATGCTCATTGCTCCCCGGCAACGGCGCCATCTGATAACTGACATTTTGCGAGGGTCAAAATATGTTGTCGCTGAGGCGACCGCTCACAGAACATCGATTATACAACAATTAACCCACAATAAAAGAATGAATGAATTAAGTCCAAAAATGTGAATTAATATTTATTACTCTACCACAAGATGTACAGTGACTAAGTATGTAGAGGTCGAACCACAAAGAGCAATACAAAAATGCATAAGCCTATGATGTGCATGTATCACAGAGTCATCCATGTGTGAAGCCTATTTTTGTGGGTTTTTATCTTTTATATTTTTTTTAATTTTTATTTGAATAATATAATCAGGTAATATATATATATATATATAAGTATATATATATATTGAACGAGGAATATGCATATACAAAGGGAGAGGGGAATGATAAAATATTTACAAAAGTATATAAAAATACTAAAAAATATAGAAATAAACTCTTTTGGGGATTTTCAGAATTTTTTTACTTTTTTAGTGATTTTTGTTTTTTTTTTCAAATTGTTTTGGTATTTTTAAATGCTGAAATAGGGGAAAACAGTGAGATACTGGTTAAAATAGGTCAAAATACACACTAGGAATTTTTTTAGAATTTTTCAAGGTCTTTTAATATTTTTTGTAATTTTATAAGTTAGGCAGTAAATAAAAGGCATGTTTTTGATTTTTAATAAACGCAAAAATACAACAAAATTGAAATCCAAAAATATAGCGTGCAAGAGCATGTTAACAGAAGCTTATATCCATTTTTGCAAAATTTTTCAAGTTAATCTCAAGCACAAAATAAATGGACAAAACATACAAAAAATATATGGCCTAGCAGGGGCATTTTTGCAATTAAAATATTTATCAGGGGCATCCATGCAAAAATTACAACAAAAATAATCATTTACTTCTATTTTCCGGGGCCATTTTACAATTAACAAAACCCGGCGGGGTTTAAGTGCAAAAATCGCGCGCCTCACGTGGGTGTTGCACGTGAGGCGTGTGAGGGAATAATATGCAAATACAGAAACACCAGGGGGCGTAATGCAAATTATACAATTTATTTACAACGTAACTTTTTATTTTTAGCATTAAACTATAAATACAAAAAGGCGGGGGGTTAGGTGTGACATTTACCCCTAAAGGCGCGATATCCAACGGCGTCGGACGCGCCACTTATCCACGTGTCGAGCATCTGACGGTGGACACCGGTTCGCCAATGAAGGGTTCGAATTAGATGATCCTGGCTGATCTGACGGTTAGTGCGTGTCTTCATCGGATGGCTCCTGTGCGATCTGGGTTGGGCCACCTGATCTGACGGCGCTGGAGCTCCCAGGAAGAACAGGGAAGAAGCTCGCGCCTGGCGAGCTTCGATCGAGAAGCTTGGGCTCCTCCAGGGCTCTCCCGCGCGTCTGAGGGTGTCTGAACGTAGCTGGAGGCTTCCCGCGTCGGCCGGCGGTCTTCTCATGGCTCCTGGAGGTCCGAGGCGTTGGAACGAGGTCGGGGAAGAACGGGACCTCTAGGAACCTCTTCCCGGTTTGATTCGAGCCCAGATGGGCTTCTTTCGTCCCTAGACCTGCATAGGAAGAACCGAGGGGGGGGGGCGAGGTCTGCCTCCTAGACCTCGGGTTTTGAAGCTTTGCAACGAGATGGAGTGAGGCGGAGGGGCTCCGACGTACGGCGGAGGCGGAGCCCCGATTCACGAAGACCAGAGGACCTCGGTTGGACAAAGGCGATGGATCGATGGAGAATATGATGAGGAATGGGATGGGGTGAACGAGGCGGTCGGACACAGTTAAGATCACAGTGGAGAAGTCGCCGGAGCGGAGCTCCGACGAACTTCAAATTTTTGATTTTACGCTACGATGATTAACTAAAGGCTAAACTAACAACTAGAATTGAAAACTAACATCAAAACCTAACTAGAAAGCGATAAAGGGACAACTCTTATACCTGGGGGCCATCAGGGAGCAGGACGGATGCCGGAGCTCCGTCGCGTCAAAATTGCCCTTCCTCCGGCCGATTCGAGTGCTGGATCACTCCCCCTGTCACGAGGAACGTCCCAGGAACGAAATCAAGGCTTTTGGTTGGGTTAAAATTGGCCAAATTTGAGGAAGGGAGCGGAGCTTCTTATTTATAGACATTGGCATGATGCCTTATTGTCCGACGATTATTGATTGGTCCAATGAATATCAAGCTAGTCTAAGATATCGGCGGGCCTTAGTGATCATCAGAGAGAAATTCTTGTGAAGGAAGCATCTTGGATTGATGGATGGTGTATCCGGGAAAAGTGGGAGAAGACGGGCGAAAAGACAGGCTACGTCACTTCGGGCGGCTGGGGGAGCAGTTGACCGAGCGGTCAACTGTTGACGGCCTGTGATTGGTCCAAGTCGGCTGCTAGAAGACAAAATAGGACCCCTTATTCGAAATTGATTTATTTAGTCTAGTAAATGATTTTATCAATTTTTTCTTATAAAATAAAAAATGTGTATTATTTCATGTAGTATTTATTTACGATTTTTATTGAATTTTTTGGAATGTTTTATTATAGTTCTAATTTAATAATGTGTGTATGTATGTATTTACATGTATTTTTGTATATTTTATTTTTAATTTGTTTATTTTCTTTCATTATTTTATTGGTTTATTTTATAAATTTATAATTTATTTTTGTGAATATGGGGGTATTTTTATTTATTTTTTATGAGTTTATTTTCATTTTTAAATAAATAGGTATATGTGTATGTAGGTATATTTCTTGATATTTTACCTATGTATTTTGTATACTTAATTTATTTAATGTATTTTCTTGATTTTTTATTTTGGATTTGCATTTTTAGTAGGTTATATGTATTATTTACATTATTATAAAAATATAAAAGAAGAGAAAAATTAAAGAGTGTTTTCCCCTTTTATTTATATACATTCTTGGTCATAGGTATTTTGCCTACTAACTTGCAGAGGCTTATTTTATTTTATTAATCCTTTTTAGTTTTAGTCTAATTTTAATATACACATGTATTATATACATTATACACAAAATTCTAAAATATAATTTGACAAGAATAATAGACAAGGAATATATTGAATATTTTAATCAGGCAGGTTGCCCAATGGGGACCAAAAACCTAACTTTCGCAGATGGACTCCAAAAATTATGAAACCGATTTTATTAAATAGTTCTTGGAAAGCTATATACAATTAAAGGGTGAGTTTGGGTGTTTTGGAGTTTTTATTTGCAAGATATGGGTCTGTGAAGTTGAGATTTTGGCTTCTTATTCTGTGCATAAAATGTGCACTGAGTATTATTTTTACACAAGCTCAATTTTATATTTTTATTTACATTATTCTCTACAACTTTCATGAACAAAGTTTCTTTATTTGATGAATAAATAATTATGTACAAAATGCATGAATAAATGAGGTAGTTATTAGATACTGACCCTTATCTCCCCCTACTTTATTCCTTGTCGACCAATCCCATGTTGGCCTTGGTCTCGGGGTTAGGGTCATAAAATATTTGCAATATTTTACTCCTTTTTCTTTTCTTCCCTATATTCTATAATTTTGGCATTAAACACCTTATTTAATGTGTAATTAATACAATGGATGATGAATGCTATTATGTATAATTTGATGCTATTTATATGCATTTGCTGGGGTTTTTGAGGCCAAAATGATAGAATAAAGGTGACGAAATGGAGGTTCATCATTGACCCATTTTCGTAGGAATCATGTATGCATTTTCATATGCCATAAATTCCTTTTCCCACCTTAATAGAGGAGTTTCATCCTCTTGTGGGCTCACAACAAATATTACTACAAAAATGATGGTATTTTCGTTAACCAGGTAGTTGTCGTATTTGAAAATGTTGAGTTTATTGAAATCTATATCTATATTTAATAACATTAAGATTATGGTAAAAATACAAAGTAATGGATATTAACCTTCTAACACCTAGAGTTAAGTCTCAATCGCGTAGTCCATTGATAAATCTATGATCTACCATCATATTATCTATTTGTTATCCCTCTTAATTAAATTAATCAATAAGATTCATTAATAATCATCTAACATTAACTCTAACACCTTGTATATAATTAAACTTAATTATTGTACATAAATAAACATATTAATATGTACATATTTTATGTGTTTTCTTATTATAAAGATCTCATAAATTTATACATATTATTTTGACATTAAATATAAATAAAAAAATATAAAAATCATAAAATAAATTAACAATAAGTATTTTTAATTACTTAAAAATACTTATAAAATATATCTATGTAAATATGATGTATTTTGACTTTACGTTCTACGCGAAAATTGTAGATCTTGAAAAAGTTGTACAAATTTCATGTTAACCCACAAATCTTGACACAATTTAGTGAGCAAGAAAATTAATCATGTAAAAAAGAATGGCTCCAAATAAAAATTCAGTTAATTATTATCAAAGAATGTAAAAATCTGCTAAATTATGCTCAAGTTATGACAGATTCAAGTTCAGGGACTTAAAAGTAAATAAAATAAATAAAAGCTCACATGTATACCCTTAAAGGGTTGCTTTATAATTATTCAGAATCCGCTGTCCTTCATCGCAAATTATCCAAGCGAGGGTGTCGATGTCATCCCGTGAATATATGAGGGTATTAGCGCAATTTACCCAGTTATCACGTAAGCTGCATGTGCAGGCGATATGGCTCATCTGATGGTTCGGTACGGACCTCCACGTGGCAACGTGGGCTTGCCCCCATTAAGTTCGAGGTACTTGGCTTGGATCTGAGGCTGAGTTATATTCCAGACTGTTGATGAAATCCAATCTAGTGGCTGGAATTTGCAGCACTTCGACGGTTGGGATGGTTGACTTCCTTCATCTAATGGTCTATGTAGCATCTTGAAGTCTTAGGCTTAGTCAGTGCTCCTTCGTCGACTATGATAGAGCACAGAACCGACGGAGGAGATCGTTGCAGGTGACTCCTCACTGGTCGACACACGACGGATCGAGGCTTCTTTCTTTGTGGGGAAATGGGGTGGGCGACGAAGCTTCTAGTTGGTGGAGGAGTACGACCGACGAGCGGTGGCTAATGTGGAGGAATATTTGCTCCGGTCGGCTGGATGTTGAAGTTGTGGAGAGGGTAACGAGTGTGCTTCCTAGTTGACGGTGAAGTCGAAGGTGGGTACAATATTTTATTCTTTTTCTTTTCTTTTATTTATTCTATAATTTTGGCCTTAAGTACAACATTTTACACGCTATTTACATGCACATGCATGAATGCTAAGATGCTCTAATTAAAGGTATTTACATGCATTTTCTAGGGTTTTTATGGCCAAAATGATAGAATAAAGATGATGAAATGTGGATTCATCACTCGTCAATCGACGACCGCCACCAACTTCCCGATCCAGCCCTCCTATGCTATTTAAACCATCACCGATGCCCTCTTCAAAGCATCCGCCGATAAGCTACAAGTTGGAGGAGCGGAGGTGATAGTGTCGCTTTCTCTTCATTTCCCTCCGGCGAGGTCCGAGGTCCCCCCTTGTCGTAGTGCCACACCTCTACTGCACGACTGCCCCAGCTCCATCGTCTTCGTGATGTAGAGCCTACGCTTTCGTTCCACCACTATCGTTCAGTCTTCACCTTCTTCGCTTGTTTCTCCAAGACAACCCACCTATGTTTCTCCGCTCCTTTAATTGTATATAATTTAAAATAATCTATTTAATGAAGGTGGTTTCGCATTTGGCGGAGCTACGGTTTGAAAGTTGAGTTTTCGACCCCTATTGTATACTTGTACAGAGTAGAAAATTCATTTTATTATTTCTTCATTATTTTCATAATTTCATATTTTTATAATTTTGTAAATATTATTTATAACTTATATGTACATTAAAACAGGAACAAAAACCTCAAGAAAACACAAAATAAACACACCTAGGTATAATACCTATACCTATAAAATTACTATTTATATTTTATTAAGTGTACAAAATACATCAGAAAAAAATAAAAATATATTTAAGTGTATAAAGAAATTTTATAAATTTTTAAAATAATAAACAAAAATAAATAAATTAAATATACAAAATAAAAATAAAATGATAAAGTATATAGATATATATACCTATATAGGGTATAAAAGGTAATTTGTAATTAAACACCTCATAAAAATAAATAAAAATCACCATAAAATTCTTTATAAAATAAGAAACATTTTTTATTTTATAACCTAAAATTAATAAAATCATTTACTATTTTATTTCGATTTTACAAATAATTTCGGGCTATGAATTTCCTGGTTGGTCCATGTGGACCAACCAGGTGCGGTCGTTTGTTGACCTCGGTCAACTCCCTGACCGAGGCCTGCAAGCTTCTGACGCCCACGATTTTGTCCCATTTTCAAGAAATTTCCGAGCCTAACCCTTGCGTTTTCTTCCCTCGATTCCTTCTTGGGAACTCATCTCTGTACATCCCTGATCCTCGCCGAGCCCTCAGATCTCCCCAGATCTTCATCATTCGCACGTGTTCTTGCTCCCAAGCGCACGCCACCACCGTGTACATATCTGACCCGCCACCTTCAACCTCGATTTTGAACCCCCTTAGCACTCGCTTCACTCCCATTTTGGCGTCCCTAAGAGAGAGAGGAAGGTGACAGCTTCCGCCTCTGCGCGTCAGATCGGTCGAGCAAGTTTTTTTTTTGAAAAGGTTTTTTTTCTTTATCTCTTTTTTTGAAAAATATAGATAAATAAGAAAGGACACATTTTTTTTGAAAATTTTTTAGAGCAAATAAGAAAAGAGAACAAAAAACATTTTTTGAAAAAGTCTTTTTACCCACCCCATAATTATTGTATAATATATACAAAAATACGTGAAAGTACGAGCTATGGGTAAAGTATATATGTAATATATACACGCCCCCTATACTTAGCATGTGCTATGTCCTCATGGCACAAGAAGCAAGAAAAAGACATAGCTCGTGCTAAGCGTAGGATGGCTAAAATAATAAACAATATAGAGGTCGATCCGCCCCCCCTATACTTAGGCTCTGGACAGCCTAAGTGTAGAAGAAGAGCAAAAATGGGGAGGACGAGGTCAAGAGGAGAAATGGATGAGTATGTACACATGGCGGGCATCGGCTCCCCCTATACTTAGGCTCTTGGTAAGCCTAAGTATAGGACAAGAGTAAGTGTGAGAACCGATGTGATCTGGATAATATACAAAGAAGGGAGAATGTACAAGAGTGATTGAATCTGTACAGGGATCAAGAAGGTTTGTGACGGACCTTCTTGCGGGAGCGAGGGGGTGGGTAGTATACATATGTGTCGCTGTCAGAATCGTTCGTAGAGGAATAATAGTGAGGTGTGGGAACGTCCAACGAGGGTCGACACATGGCTGCTTGCACAAATATGGGTTTAGAACAGCCGAACTAAGCTCACTCATGTAGATCACCTCATCCGGACCTGATGAGGACTCCTCAGAAAGTTCCTTCTCTGGAACATCAAAGGTAACCTTCTTAGTCGGTTTTCTAGAACCTGAAGCATCAAGAGGAAGAGGAGATTGATACGTCTTAAGGAGTTCGGGGGAACACCTCAAGGAATCAACTCTCGTCTTCTTCTTACCAGATGACCGAATAGAGGATGGAGCAATTGATTTATCAAGATTGGTCAATTTGGTCCCAGTTGTCTCTTTCGGTGTAGGTTGTGGAAGTGAGGTGCTGATTAGAAGTTCATCATCAGATGAGTCACCATATGCATTGTAGTACTCCTGCAGGGGCAATACACGTCTCTGGTAAGGCATAATGTTCTCAGTTGGCTTGACATTGTTGGGTTCTTGTGTTGGATCATCGAAATGATCAAGGCAATCCACAAAGGTCATGTCCGACTCAACGATAGCTTCTGGTCGTGAGTCCTCTCTAGAAGCTGTCGCGGTGGTGGTGCAAGCAGTAGGCGGAGTGTGGTTGTAGGGAGTCTCTAAACCAATGGTCGTCTGGACAGTCAATATCTCAGGTGTAGTAGAGAGACGGGACTCAACTGTCTCTCGAAGATCATGACTGTCTGCAACTTTATGGGTTACCTTGGAATATCGTGTGTCCTCAAAGATCGGGTGAGGTCGGAGTGCTCCCAATGCAGAGAAATCAATCTCCCGAGTCTCACAATCTATAGTTGCCTTAGCCAAGGCTAAGAACGGCTTTCCAAGAATGATCGGAGACTGGGTGAACTCTCCTCGATGCTCAATGTCAATGATCGTGAAGTCTATCTCTAGTAGAGCACCTTGGAAAGTGACGATGACTGAAATGGTTCCTCTCGACCGTTTAATGGTCCGATCTGCCAACTGAATGATTTCTCTTGACTTCTTGGCAGATCCGAGTTTGAGCTTGGCAAACATGGAGGTCGGGAGGATATTAATCGGTAAGTCATCATCGATTCTTGCATGGATGAATGTGGTATCTTTGATTTCACAATCAAACCTAGGCAACCGCTTTACTCTACGGCTCTTGGTTTTTCTCCCTATCATCAAAGATGTGGCCATAGACACTATATGTATCTCAGTCCTTGTTCTCTTATTGCCCGACCTTTTAGACATTAATTTACTTCTCACAAATCTTTTAAGGTCGGGAAAGTGCTCAATGGCCATTATTAAGGGAAGCTCAAAAATCAACTTTCTATCCAATGCTTCCCTAACCGCAGGATCCAATTTTTGTGAGTCTTTTCCTTTTTCAATTTTATGCTATTTTTTGATTTTTCCATTTTTTTGGTCTTTGTGATAGATGAAGGAGGACTAGGAGAATGTACAGACTTTGGTTTGGAGGGAAAGTGGTTAGCAGAAGAGGGAGGTAGAAGGGACTCCAGCTGTACATGATGTGTGGTCAATCTGATGTCTTCCAGGTTTTCAAGATTCAATCCGCGAAATCCATGATCCACATTCCTACCTGGACTCTTAATCAGTCTACCAATGTCATCCTCCAATAAGTTCTCATGACACATCATGAGAGAAGTCTGCTCTGTTGGAGGATACCGCTGAGAACTTGGGATCTTATACTCAACACATCTTGACTCAGGCGTGTAATGCTGGGTTGAGTATGACCCATCTGTATGGCAGATGTTGGTCGGAGCCTCATAAGGTGGAGTCAGTAGACAGGGGGTCTGTAGATCAATCTCATGAGTCCAATCCCCTGTATATATCGGCTCTCCGAATGGGTGATATGAAGGTTGGTCAATGTGGTCTCTATCACTCAGGTCAATCAAGTCAGGAAGACCGTATGGTGTAGGCATGTCCATTCGGTTAGTTTGATCGACCGTGTTGCACCCAAAGGTCAAGTTGGGATGTGTAAAGGTCAATGATTTCCAGTCCTAACTCGAGGTGAGAATGAGGTATGTGGGGTCAACTGATTCTGCCAATCATTCATCTCAGCAGTGGCTTGCTCTTTGGTTTGTTCCTTAATTCCAGCAAGCGGACGAGAATATGGAGAGTCAATACAGGGTGGTTGTGGGTCATGGGCGTAAGAATGTGGGGTAGGTGAGAAGGACGAAGAAGTGCGGAAGTCAGTCAGAGTTCTGACTTCGCGGTTGGGGTGTGGGTATGAAGAGGAATGAGAGGGTGGAGATGATCGAAATATGTCGAAGGATAATGACGTGGATATGATGACCAATATTCTGACATCTTGGAGGGAAAATGGAAGAATGAAGCGGATCGAGAAAGAAAGCGTGCAAGTGTATCGAATAACACACAAAACAAACAAACACAAGAGCAAACCCTGAGTTCACCTACTCAACACAGTGATGGTCGCAAAAGTCCGACCGTTTATCTTTTCAGTTTTAATTAGGTGATAAATCAAGATATAAATCCAATTACGCATGGCTCAAAAGTAGGTTTTGGGCACTATCCTAGGGATGCGTCCTCACCTCTCAACAATCACAATTAGCCAAGCATACAATGAGGGTTTTACTCTCACAAAACAAGTGTTAGTTTTAGTCAAAAATGTTTTTATCAACTCTGATTAGCAGTCCCGATTTTAAGTTTGATTATCACTTGATTAGTCCACCAAATAAAGCACGCCTAACGATCAGTCCCGATTTCCTTTTAACCTAAGTTTCAAATACCAAGAGGGAAGGAGTCGAGAAAACCGATGCAAATAGTAAAATCAATGATGCATGCCCAGTTCAGAAGACTTACAGTGATCCTCGCGCTCTACATGTGGGATGCAAGGCAGAATTGAAATTTTATGTGAATGCAAACGAGAAAACCGTTCCTAGACAGACAGTTCTATTAGCGAGTGATGAACAAGTTAAATTTGACTAATAGCCCTGCGGTCTAAGTGCGTCTCGTTAAATGTGATGTGTGGTCCTAAAATTTATGAGCACAAACAATAAAGATATTCTAATAAATATGCTCTAAGAGCCGCGAGTGCAAGTCCTATTCTACGCCAATCAACCCACGACCACGAGCGGATCTAATGTCCAGTCCAGTTACAAGCGCGAGCTCTCAAACAAGAGCCGCTGGAAAGTGCGAATTACCTAAATTATTACAAAAATTCACAAAAACTCTCTCGAAGATAAATTAATTCTCTTTCTCTTCAGCAGTCGGCGCGCGTCGCATCCGTCGACCTCCGATGCACTCCAAGTTCACCAGGCCCTCGCAAGAAAAATGAGATTTATATTAGAGAGATAAAAACAAAATATATACAAAAATATGAAGAGAAATAATTACGAGGAAAATGGAATAATTACAAGTGGCTCGGGGGGTCAGACTAGCCGAGTAAATGAAATCTAAATCCAAAATTTTAAATTAGTCCTTAAGCTGTTTGCCTCCCCGGCAACAGCGCCATCTGACGAGTCGCTGAATACGATGTTTAATTCAGTCAAGTTGTAGCACGTGTACTTAGCGATTCAGTCAGAAACGAGAGAAAATCTCCGTGAAGAGTGTCTCGGCTTAATTTATATCCCGGGCAAGTCCGGGGTCGAACTCAGGGAGGCAAAGGAACAACTTCGGTTTTAATTCAAAAACTTAGATCTTGATTTCCAATGCGGTTTCTTTTATATTTTTTATGCAAAATGAAATGCTAATGCCAGATGCGGTTGAATCAAGTTAATAAGAAAGCATACAACTTAGCCAAATTAATTTAATGATAAATTAATCCAATTTAGCCAAATTATATTTTTTCAGTAAACTTAATCCAATGATGAATGCAAAACATATTTTTTAGAATTTTCGGAGTTAAAATGCAATAATGAAAAATGCACACTTTTTATGGGTATTTTCGCAATTTTTCACACAAACAGTAAGCAAAAATTATTAAAAAATTACTTAAATGAAAACTTGATGGAAGAAAGCTACAGTAATATTTTTGGATTTTTTTGACAAAATATGAATTTTTTATGTATTTTTTTAGTGCAAACAGAGTGATAGTGAGTAAATAATTTCTAATAAATCCACATTACCAAATTAATCTAAATGTGAATTATCTCAAGTAGATATTTTCATGGGGCATATAGGAGACTTGAAATTTCGCGAAAAGGATGTATGTGGACTTAATTAAAAATCAAACACTAAATTCACTCTACAAATTATTTCAGGCACAAGACTATTCCACTTTGGATGAAATTTTGATAGTAAGTTAATTAAACCTTAAGGCATCACATATAATTTTTGTGGAATTTTTAAAGCAACTGTCTGTGAGATATAAATTTAAGAGCACAGAATGGGTAAAATATGAAGATTTTCAATCAATCAATTTTAGTTAATTCACAATATCTCACAAAAATATAAATAAATATCCATAATATAGAGAATTAGTTGCTCAACACAATGCCATTTTTCATTGAATAAAAAGATGCAATACATATGTCCAAATTAATAGCCAAACATAGGGATGTATTTGCAAATTGAAAAAACAAAAATACAAGAAAACTAAGTACAGGGACGGAATTGTAATTACAAAAACTTAACAAAATATATGTGCAATTTTTACATAAAATAAGGAAAGGCACCTTCTTCTTCCTCACGATGGGGGAAGATGAACCCAAAGCGGCGGCAGCGGGCGGAGGTTCGGCCGCACACGGCCGCGAGAACGGCGAGGCGGGGCGGAGGCGCCGCGCACGTGGTCGCGACGGCGCTCGATGGTGGTAGAGAGGCGCGCGGGGGGGGGGGGGGCGATGGGTCGCCGGGCGCTGTGCTGCGAGATGCGGTGGCGTGGCCGCTGGTGGCGGTGGCGCTGCGCGCGTGCGACCGCGGTGAGGGTTGGCGGTGGCGGGCGGTGCCGCTGAAGGCGGGGCGACAGAGGCGAGGGCGGCCAACAATGGAGGAGTGGGGGGTGGCCGTCCTGATTCTTTGTCGGATTTGCGTAGCAGCTACGCTGGACTCCTGTCGTCGCCTCGATCCGATTGGCGAAATAAAATCGAAGAGGCTATGCGAGCTCGAGAACTCGTGACGCGGGGCGGAGCTCCGCGGATCTCACCTGAAGGAGGTCGTCGCTTGAGGAAGACGCTTCGCCGCTGTCATCAACAAAACACTCCAAGCCCTCACCTTATTCTATAAGAATGGTGGATGGGGAAAAATATGGATGTGGAGATGATTATAAAGAGATGAATAATGGGAGTTAGAGAGATGGTGGAAAGGTGGAGTTTGAATGGGAGGTTAAAAGAATGGTGGAGTGGAATAGAGTGGAATGGAGGTTGAAAGAAGACCGGAGGTTATTGGAGAAAGGGAAGTTATTGTAGAGAATGTGATTAAATAAAAGAAAATAAAAGTAGGCTACTTTAAATACAATAAAATAAAATAAAATAAAATAAAAAGAGAAGACAAATAGTGGAGAATTTACAAAAGAAGACAAAACACCATGTACATATTTTTTTGTTTGCTTTTCTTTTTATAATTTTTTTTGTCTTTTTAATAGTAGCTATGTACAATAAGAAAATACAATAAAATACTATAATCAAAATACAACACCACCATTATTTTTTTGTATTTTTAGTGTTTAGGAAATAAAAAATGAAGAAAGAATGAATATATATACATAATATACAATGTACACCTAGGTCTCAAAATCCAACTTTTGCAAATGAGCTCCGATTTTAATGAAACCACTTCCATTGGATAGATAATTTTCTAACTTGAATTTTAAAAGTGAGTTTGGTGAATTTGGAGTTCATACGGAGCAGGAATTTGGCTTGTAAGTTAGACTTTACGTCTATTTCTCTTTAGGATCTAGGAGCATTTATTTGAGATGAAATTTGTTTTGTATTTTTGTATTTTTACATACATTTTTATGGACAGGTTAGAGAAAGAATTAGCCAAAAAGGAGTTGAAATAAAATTATTAAAAATACATGAAATTTTGGACTATTTACATGTGAAAAACTCCTTTGATTTTGCGGCTTTTTATTGTTAATTTATTTTTTACTATCTAATATACAATAATTAGTGAATTTTATTTACAAGAGTTATTTTGTTAGTTTATTGATTTTATGGACATTTATCTGGGATTTTACCAGGGGATTTTGCTAAGATCAAGATATTGAGATGATGAATCGTGGATTCATCACTCCACCACCTCCGCCGACCTCCGACGTTGAGGTTCTTCACCTCTGGTTCCAACCATCGAGATATACCCCTCTTCTCTCCCCTCTTCGCTTCTTTTTATCCCCTGTAGTCCTAGGAGTAGTTTAGCACCTTCAGATCCCTTCGCCGATCCCTATTTCACCGTCCATCGATCCTCGCCGGAGCGCACCTCCGGCCATATCTCCTCCGCACGCCACAGACCTCCTCCGACTCCCACCTCCGCGGGATCCAAGCAGTTTTCTCTGGACCCTCTCACCTCTTTTTGCAGATCAAAGCACAGTCAAAGCCCCTGGGGGCCATTTTGCATAGCTCGCCGGAGGTACCTAGAGCCCCGAGTTCCGCCATCTTCGCGCCAGCACCTCGACGTTCCTCCGACGAACCTGAGCCCTCCAGCATCTAGCCTGACCTCCCAGGAGCACGCCGGGCCACTTTGCACGCGTCCAGACCGTCGGAGACCCGAGATCGAGCTCGGGGAAGTTCGCCTCGCCGGTGCTCTTCCCCGTTGTTCCTCTTCGCTTCTCCGCCGTCCGATCCGAGGCCCGCTCCAGTTTGATCGCCAGCCGTCCGATCTGAGCCAGCATCGACCGTTGATCTCTTTGCCAGATCTGATCTCATCCGACCATCGCCGAACCGTCATCGCGCGTTGTGCGCGCGCCACGTGGATAAGTGAGCGGCCCTCCGCTGTTGGATCGCGCACGAGGATATTAGGCGTGGGTATTTTGCACTTCCACCCTCGCCAATTTTTGTATATTAGTCCATAAACTTTCAGTTGTAGTTTAAATATTTCCGTAATATTTGCATCCAGACCCCCGAAGTTTCCATATTTGCACTTAGGTCCTATCTACGTCACCTCGCGTGCCCGTGCGCGTGAGGGGGCGGGTATTTTGCACAGGACCCCCTGGGGGTTTGTTTATTTCATTTCAGTACATGAACGTTTTATTTAAGTTGTAATATTTTGGTAAAATTACATCTTACCCCCTGGAACTTTGTAAAATTGCAAAAATACCCCTGCCAGGTCACGTGCCCTGTGCGCGTGAGTTGGACATTTTGCAGCGAACCCCCTCTGGGTTTGGGTATTTAATTTTAGTCCAGAAAATTGCATCTAACGTTATATATCTTTGGAAAAATTGCAAGTAGGCTCTTGGTCTCCTGTGTATTTACAAATATGCCCTCGTTAGTATTGTATTTTTGCTTGGATGTTTGGATTCATCTCATGCATAATTTTAACTCGAAAAATTACCAAAAAAAATACCATAGGCTCATGTTGCATTGTAGTTTAACGCCATATTTTTAGTTTGCATTTTTATTGCATTGTTATAATTATTAAAAATCAAAAACATGCATTTTCAGCACTGTTTGCATTAGAAAATCCATAAAAATTATAAAAACGTTTTGAAAAAAATCCAAAAAAATTATATTTGTGTGTTTTATTATCTTTTCGTGTCAGACCAAAAATTATTAAAAATTTCAAAACAAAACCCTAAAAATTAGAAAACCACTAAAAACTTCATAAAAATCTAAAAAATTATAGAAAAATATTAAAAATACAAACTCAGTTTCCATAGTTTTCTTAGTTTATTGCCTTTATTTTAAAATTAATTTGAGGAATTTTGGATTCTATTTGCTATTTTTATCCCTCATTCTAATTTCGGCGAGTAGCATAGCTTATTGTTTTCTAGTATTTTTTATTTTAAAAATACCAAAAATATTTAGAAAAGTCTCCAAAAATCACAAAAACATTATAAAAATATAAAAAGACCAAAAACATGTTATTCCCTGATTTTTGAGCATTTTTCCCTATTTTTATAAATACTTTATTCCTCTCTCTCTTATATTGCATATATATTCTATTATTGAAAAAAATATATAAAAAATTAAAACCCACAAAATCATAGCACACTTAGACGCATATTCACAACCACATCTTGGGCATTTTTGCTTGTTCTATCTTGTTTGCTCCATGTGTTCGACACTCTACACACTTGCACACTATACACATTTCATGTAGAGTTAATAATAAATTTTAACTCTACTCTTGCTTGTCATTGTTTGATTTCATATCGTGGGTCAATTGTTGATTGATACGGGTTTTAGGAGAGGTTGCCGCAGCGACATTGTGGTCCCGCCTTGTGTGGACTATTTAGACCCTTGCAAAAACCGCGTTATCAACAGGGAGATTTGGGATTAGGGATTTGATGAGGGGCGACGATTGAGGGTGATGGTTTGGGGATTCGACGGTGCAGGCAGGCGGTGAGTATCAGGAGACGATTGGAAGGCAGCTGAAGATGGAAGGTTGGAGATGGTGGCGGTTGAGAATCACAGAGGGCGGCAGAGCCAAAAGAGGAAGGTGAAGACGCTCGCCGATTTGGAATGAGAAAGGAGACAACACGTGCAGTGCGCGTGCGCTGCACGTGTGGGCTTTATTTTTAAAATTTTTAATTATGTTTGATTTTAGTCATTAAGTGAATTTTGAGCTATTGAAGTCGAGCCTTGTTTGTTTGAGTGTTTTTATTATTTTTGTTGTAATTAATTTCTTATCTCTTTGGCTATATATCTCTTGAGCTATCTGACCATATTTGATTTGACCAGGGACCGTGTACCTGAGCGATGTAGTCAAAATTCAATTGTAGTCGATCTCTCTCATGACGTCATTCCCAACATGAGATTTCTTGCAAACAAGCTTACAATAGTTGAGAGGATTGACCGATTGATGAGTTAGACATGAGCGTCTCCAAGATACCAAGGCAGATGGAGGAGTTGAATGAGAAGGTAATACTAGCCGTAATTGCACCTTTTGCCCCGTATACCGAGTTCATCAAATTCAGGAGCATTTAGTATCATGGCAACCCCAGCCGTGAGAGTAGGACCAATCCTACGCCCATTATTTCTAGCAACCACCTCCATCAACAGAGATAGTTCAGGAGGATCCTCCCACTGGTTTGGGAGGTGAATGGAGTATGGTATACTTAGGACCCTACCAGGCAGGGAAGTATGGGGGACCGATATTCTTACTAGTGTCCCCCTACTTTTCACAACACTACATTCACCTCCGCACCACCTCCTTCACAACAGAGCCTTGGATTCCAGCAACGACAGTAGTACCAACAATGTGGCTGACAGGACCAATACCATGCAGGCTAACAAGGCCCGCTCTTTCAGCAGATACCCCGACATCAACAACAACAGAGGCGGTATCTCGGCCAACAGATCCAATCTTCCCCTTCTTCTTCCCAGTCTTATCCACTTCCTTCTTCATCTGGTCGTGTGGACATATAACAATAGATACTTGGTGAGCTTCTTTCGTACAAGAAAGAAATTCATGACTTACAGGTGGATGTCAACCGCTTGACTAGATGGAGAGACGAGCAGTCTGCACCCTCTACCTCAATCCCATCCCATGTTCATGCTAACATTATTCTCAGCATCACCGTGGTCAAGTCTGTTATTCAACATCTTTTAGATCTGAACATGATATTCTTTTATGTTTAACAATATGCCACTCAAAAGCGGAAGGATCGTGACCATACCTAACCAGGTGAGAGACACAAGGAGGGGCATCTATGGGGATCTACTTGAGGAGTATTCATAGGACAAAGGGGAGAGGCAACATATTTTGAAGCCTCATCAGCACCATTCGAGAATCTTTTCTCAGGGAGCTGAGACGAGAGAGGAGAGCACGAATGCAACATCAATGGCACGGAGATATCTCATATTCTATGGAGGAGCGTGCACCTCTGATTGTGGCAGATACCACTATAGCTTCTTTTCCACTACATATAGTGGATAGTTTGGATTTTGTTCCCACGTTGCATCAAAAAGAATCATTCATGAAGACTCTGTTTCCATTAATGCAGAGATTGATATTTTAGTTCATGATTCGTGTTCCTCATCCTCTGTTTACCTTCCTTAATCCCTTTCCCGTGTTCTTATGATAGGGAAGCACATCAAAATGATTCAAAAAGATGACCCCGACATGGCACGATTTTATGAAGAAAAATATCATAGTTAAGGTGTCATTTGATGAGTGTGTGGCTAATCATCCTGCATTCCATAGATACCTTGAGGTGAGATGCACACCTACTAGGGTTAGCAGGAATAAACCAAATCAATATGTGAAGACTCGTGTCTTATAAATAGCACAACTTATTGTCTCAAGAATCAACAATTGCCAAGAGAAAAGAGAGATATGGGTGCTCAGTACGTGGAGAGTTGTATCGACAACATTGCATTTGCACGCACACTCTTAGATATCATGTCACGATCCTGATTACGGGCTGTCGGATCCTCCCATATCCGAATATGGTTACTTAGCAATAATTTATTTAGCAATCACAACTAACATTCAGAAACAGACTGCAAATAAAAATACTCAGAAGAAAGTATTTTAATACTTTTCCATTACAAAATAAGGTTCACATAATACATTATCCCACTATAACCATTTACATGTACAACGGCTTGAAAAAAAATACACAGAAAAATTACTAACTACCTTACAAAATAAAGCTACCGTGGGCTAGCTGGATGTCTACTATGTAAGCTGGCTGGATTACTAAAGTCCTTGCAATGGCTCACCGACACTTATTGGGTTTTACAATTAATCATAGGATAACAATTAGCAAACACCAAGTAATGAATAAGAGAAAAGCAAACAAAATGGTGTAATTTTGCAAAACTTATTGTAATGAAAAGTTACATTCATTTTCATTAATTTAAGTCCTATTCCTTTCTATTCCACATCATGGATTAGTCCAGGGGAACCCCACCATTCTTAGACTCTGAAGCTATGGACACTTCGGGATTGGAGATTCCGTTGATCTCGTAAGCTTATGCTGTTATATGTTGCATCAACCAATCCTCCACTACTACCCTGTCACTCATCCAGGGAGCGCCACATGGCCCAATGAAATAACAGAGAAACATAAAAATAAAGAAAATACGATACACATAATTACAACCAAATTAAGAAAAACTCAAAACATCAAAGTTGTAGATCGTGATGAAGATCTACAAGTTTCATGTTTACCGAAAAACACAAAACAAATCAAAAAAGGAGAAATATTTTTGGAAACACTAGTGATGATTAAAAATACTTGATTTTAATTCTTTTGTTATTTTTTTGAATTTTTAATTTCTTTTTAAATCTAAAACAAATATATACAATAAAAATAAAAGGGGAATAAAATATGTACAAATATACATTAAATTTTGGTTAGTTAATTACAACAAGCTGTTTTGAGTTAATTATGAGTGTATTTTATTGAATAATTTAAATAGAGAGTATAATGAATACTAAATAATATGATGAATCACATATTCATCGTCACCTTATACTTAAATTATGCTCGTCCTCGAGCAAAGAGTAAAGAATAAAGACTAAGTTGGACATGCCCCCGACTATGTAAGTGAAAAGCAAAACTCAATCCAATCAAGAACTCTCGATTTCCATTGACCTAAAATTCTAAGTTGAACTCATCTCTAGTCAAAAGGTATCCATCCTCCTCAATCTTCAAACTCTCAGGTATACATAGATAGTAAGCATATGATCTTAAAGTGTGGACTGCAGTTATACGAGCATAGTCAAAAGTGTCACCTCAGGTTCTAGTCCAAGAAACTCTCCTAAGGACCCAACCCTCAACACTAGGTAATAAATTAGTTCGAACAATTAATCCATCGTCTCTTTAGTTTTCTAAACATTCATTCATGAAGCCTAAGTGAGGTTTAATGATTTACCGGAGAAATACCTCTACCAACACATTCCTCGTACTGGTATAGTCCAACATTTATTTAGAGGGATCACGCAAGAATGCTAGAGGCTTGTAGGTGCCGTATGTGGCGGATCTCATTTCCACAAGGATGAAGATATGGTCTGGAATTTATTTGAAGAAATGGCCGAAGGAGGGGTTGCCTTGTTTTCATCTCGATCTTGCCATCGTTAACCATAGATCCATCATAAGCCAATTGATACGGTGTCATCTCATGTATCGGACATGAAAAAAACCAAAAATGTCTAAAAAGACAATAAAAGCTGAAGCCAAGCCGCACTAGCCTAGGAAGAGACAACACCAACAATAACTACATCACTAGTCGATGAAGTTGAAGTTCATGTGGATACATTTTTTCCTATTTTGAATGTCCACTCTCCTTCTAGCCGATCATTTGTACATATGTAAATATGAACAACACATTTCCTTATGTGAATAGTCCTTTTCCATATGCAATGGAGATTCCAAAAAAATAAAAAATTTGAAAAATGCATCGTCCGACCTTGGTGTTGCAGAAATTATTGAAAATCTTATTTTGAAAATACCATTGATGAAGGCCATGGAATACTTGCCATCAAAAAAGAAAGCTCTGAAAAAGGCATGTACCTCTAAACGTTAGAGATGTAAGAACATACACTATCGGGGAGAAAAGCACATCCTAACCATGGCCGTTATAAATGCTATTAGTGATCTCCTATAAAAGAAGAAAGATAAGGGAGCAACCTTAATCGGATGCTAGATTTTTGATCGGATTTTGAGCAAACCTTGCTTGATATCTATTTCGTTATAAACCTCATGCGCTCCTCAATACTTCAAGAATTTGGGTTTGGTTTCTTTAAACCCACTTGTATGATCTTGCAATCTGTAGATTGATCTATTAAGCGGTGCAAAGGTTTGTTAGAGGACGTTATCATGACTGCGTTGTATATGCACTTCCTCGTGGACTTTGTCATCCTAGATATAGATTTGCCTGCACCATTGCTCCATACTCTCATTATTCTTGGTCAGTCGTTCCTTTAAACTACCGAAGCGATCGTTGACTATGATTCTGCTCCTACACTATCAAAGTCACTGTGGACACGATCAATGAGCCGAAAGCTGCATCTGATGAAGATAAGTCATAATCAGCAGCTGAAGACTGTGATATTGTTTATATCAATTATCAATGAATTTCTATAAATGATATTCTGACATAAGAAATCCTCTCTTCAGATGAGGATCTGGAAAGCACAGTCATCCCCTGCTCCATTGTCAATTGGGAGACAGAATCCGAGTCATTGATCAGCTTATTCTAAGAAGGTTCATGCCAAACAAAACAGGAAGAACTCATCGCAGATATGTTCAGTACATTCTTATCAGAGCAAAGAGCGATGAAGGTGGACACCACTTCATTGATTTCAGCTGACCATCCATCTACCTGCACAATGTCAGAAGTGTCTGCAAAGAAGAGTCCTCGACAATTACCTGAATTAAAACACAGGCTGAATCTGGATCAGGATTCTCGATTGCTCGAGGTTTTAGACAAAAATCGCATGGCACTTGTTTGGAAAGTATCAGATCTCTTAGGAATAAATGCAACCTCGTATTCACAAAAAAAATAGAAAATACAAACAAGAACAATACTTTTTATTTTTCTATAGGATTCAAAAATATATTTAATTTTTTTTATAATAAATAATAATATTATTAAATATATTTAATTATATAGGTGTTAGAACTATAAATATAGCTATATATAGTCAAATTTTACAAAATAAAATATTATGTTTTTCAAATATTCCACCATTTTGGTATTTTTGTTATTTTTACTAAAATATGTATTTTTAAAATGCAAAATATCCCAAATTAGGGACTTTTTAATTGGGTCGAATTGTTTTAAGATTTAAAAATACCGAATAGGTCTGAAATTTCTCAAAACTAATTTTAATATATAATTAATTGTATGTATATATATATATATAAATATGGATGGAGACTACTTTTTGAATTTTTGAAAATATTTTGTATTTTTTTAGGGTTAGTAATGGTTTGAAATATTTTAGGTTTTTTTGATTTTTTGTGATTTTTGTCCTGCAGTGATAAAATGAAGGGATTTTTACACCCATAACTCTTAGTAATTTGGCAATAACATTCATAACCCTAATCACGAATTACACGAGAAACCCCCGATAGTCACTCCGTCTCATACTCATAACCCTTCGTTAGTTTAATATGTTAAAGCAACCATATGAGTGAATTAATCTAACCAATCTTCGATCTAACGACTAGGATTAGTCGAAATTAAAAAAACGAAAGAAAAAAGAAATAGTCAGGCTTGTAGAAGGATCCCGATGGGAGGGCAGCTTCGTGTTGCAGATCGCTCAGCGTGCGGGGGAGGGGATGAGCTTGGTGCAGGGGAAAGCTCGCGCGAGGTGTGTGGAGGATTGGGTTGCAGGTTGGTGCTTGGCGCGCGGGGCAGCCGATGAGCCTAGCGTAGGGGGGAGTTTGCGTGGAGCTCGGCGCGTGTGGGTTGGGGGGTTGCAAGTGGGAGCTCGGCGTGCGGGAGCAGGGGATGAGCGCAGGGGGAAAGTTCGTACGAGGTGCAGGCGGGTGGGCTTCAAACAGGGAAAGGTTAGCGCGGGGGGGGGGGGGGTTGTTGGGGTGGGTTCCGCGATAGGGGAAGCTCGGCCCGCGAGGGGGGGGGGGTTGGGGACATGGGAAGCCCGGCCCGCGGGGGGCTCGAGGACAGGGAAATCTTGGTGCGGGGGGCTCAGGACTGGGGAAGAAAAGGTCGGGACTAGGGATGGCGGGCTTCAAGGTAGGACAGGGAGAAGACTACGATATCAGTTGTGGAGGTGCTCAACAGTGGGGAGGGATTGGGGTTTCACGGAGGACTCGCTTGGGGGGGATGCTTCGATGCATGGCCTGGAGGAGGAGGTGGTGCTGGTCGACAGGGGGAGAGGAGAAGGATGGCATGTTTTGTAAATAAGAATGGATATTAAGGGTATTTTTGTATTTTTTAACGGAAACCGTCAAACATAACGGTCATCCCAAACGAAACTTGACAAAGGATTATGTCATGTAAGATTAAGCATTACTCAAGGTTTCTCATATGATTCGTGATTATGCCGGATTATGAATGTTATTGCGAAAGTACTTAGGGTTATAGGTGTAAAAATCCCTAAAATGAAATTATAGATAGTAGGTATTTTTGAAATTCTTAATTAAGGTTTTATATTTTTGTATTTTTCAAATAAAACATGGAATAAAATATGCTCTTGATTTTTAGTTAATAGAAATGCAAATGAAATGCCAAATAAAACATGCAGGATAAATTAGCATGTCATAAGGCACCTCAATCCATTTTTCATGTTTTTTGGAGCACAACAAATATTTTTAGAAACTAAAGAAACAAGCATAAAAAATCAAGCTAGCAAGGGCATTTATGCAATTAAAAATAAAGGCAGGGAGTATATGCAAAAGCATTAGAAATTTTCAATGTCAACTTGATTTTTTAATATTATTTTGTAATTACAAAAGTTTGGGGTTATAAATGCAATTTTCCCAGCTCACGTGGGGGGCCACGCGAGCTGAGCTGGAGGAAGACTAAAGAGCAATTTCCAAAGCATGCAGGAGGTCCTTTGCAAATTTTCCAAAAACTTTTGAACGTAATTAAATAGCTACAAAAATATTTACTGAATACAAAAAGGGCAGAGGATATATATGCAAATTGCCCCTTATTCTTGGGATCCGGTCGTTGTGTTCACACCACATGAAGGATCTGACATTGGAGGATACACACCATTTCGATAAGAACAAATGACCCAGATTAGATCTGGGCCACGATCATCATCGGACGACTGCAAGGAGGGATGAAGAACACTGAAGAACTCCAACCATCTGGGATTTGATCTTCGATTCCCGGTAACTCCGACGATGGCTTCTCGATCCTAAGGCAACTATGAACTGGTGAGAGGTCTCCACACATAGAGGGCGGATTCGGCGAGCTTCAGATAGTACAATTGAGGATCTAGGGCGCCTTCTATTCTAGCCTGACATGGAGCTGCCCCGGGTGGTCAAGTGAGCTCTAGATGGGTTGCCAAGGGCATAGCCTACACCGAAATTATTACTCGTATTGAGGGCAACTTCCTCGACCATTTACCTGAAGTTGCGAGCAAGAGGTGAATGGAATGCGATGAACTTCAATGAAGGACTGGGAGGTGGAGTTTACTCTACGTGTCAGTACATGACCTAGGATGGAAGATTGGCAAAATGCGTAGGAAACTAAGGGAATCAAATGAGATGAAGATGACGGTGGATAATGGTCGGTGGGTGACATATATGGCCTGGAGCTCGAACTCCAGGTCAAATTAGGGTTTCCTAATTATCACTAATCGAATGATCAAATTACAAATTTAAAAGCATTAAGCTAATCCTAAAACCTGAGGTTACCTAGAAATGTGGAAGAAAAGTGCATCGATTAAGCCAATGGTAGAAGAGAAAAGACCTGTCTGAGGTGGCTTCGACGGTGATTTGGATCACCTTCTCCAAATGTTCCTCCTCGCTACAGATCCTATCGTCCGCTTGTTATCACCAAGGAGGAGATGTTAGGAGGTCCTAGGGGCTAAGAAGGGCTAGGAAGGGATGAAATCTCGAAAATATGGAGATGGCAAAGGTTTTATAGAAGGTGAACGACGAGTTACAAGGAGTGACGACATGCGAGGAGTGAAGGAGTGATGTAGATTCGATGATGGTGAGGGTTTCAGTGGTGAGGTATGTTGATGAATCTGTGATCGATCACTCTAAAAGTTGAAAATAGAGTTACGTTCCTGAGTAATTAGTTGCATTTCATCATCTATTCTGTATTTTTATCACTCGTGCACTTAGAAATTAATATATCCATTGTAGCACACATATTTGCATTGAATAAGAAGGCTAAATTCCCTTGTAAATATCATATGCATATTATTGTATGTTCTCTCATTTTTATTTATTTTTCACTGACTCAAAATAAAATAAAATCAACTCTATAGTGTATATATTACTAACACTAATTAAAAAATTGCCAAAAAATTTAACTTGTAAAATTGCGAAATAAAACCCAAACCTTAGTTTGAGAACTAAATCCTAAAAATGTGGATATCTCTCTCATACAACTCCTATGGACCCCTACTCACTTTTGAATAAATCTAAGTTCAATTATCTACAAAACAAGATCAAAGTCAAAAGAATTAGAGTTTATATGCGATCATGTAGAAAACTCTTGTATGAGCACATTCAACAGAGAACCATATGAAAAAAATGCATGCAAGAAACTGATATACAATTGATATATACAAAAAACTGATATTTGCCAAGTATTATAGTGCACAATGATATAACAACTGCTATAATAAGTAATATAATAGAAAATCTCATGTGAATTAATATAACAACTAATATACATGAAATTATAATATAAAAAATATCATTTCAAAAACTAATATATGCAATCTCTTATAACAACTGATATAACATAGGTACACATGTAGCACACCTTGCACCAAAAAGTAGAATATATATTAGTAGATGAATCTTATGAACAGAAAGATGGTGGAATAATCTCACATCACATGTCCGCTTGGACTCTTTCTTCGAAAGACACTATGACTTTCGTGGGGCTTTATTCTTTCTATACATACTATTGATTTTATCAAGTATTCATTCACATGCTTTTAAAGATGCCTTAATGGTGAAATGACAGACATGTGCTATTCAAAATCTCATGCTAAAGAGCGTGGAGATTTGGGTCCTCTTTAAGGCATAATATAGAGAGAATTTTTTGAAATCTAAAACAATGTAAATTGAATTGAATAATTTTTTATATCTAAAATAATATCGACACAATCCATCTAATGAACCATGGATTACTAATTGGTGGAATGCACATCAATTCAAAAGTTTTTATTGATATTCGAGAGAAGAATGTTACTGGGAATCCTAACAAAAACATCATTAGCCCCCCTCTAGCTTACCCTTTGAAATAAGAGAGTGTGTTGTGGTTGGCATCCTCCCAATTCATGCGGGTTTCTGAATGTGAAGGAAGCCAAAAGTGTAATGTAAGTACACTCCTAATCTTCTTGGCATATGATGAACGTTTTATTTAAATTTCATTATTTTATTCAATACGAGAAACTAAATGGTATTCGATGCAATGACTACTTTGATCATTCACGTCTTTACTCATTTATTATTTCATAGTGTTCTCTACACTCTCTCTCTCGCTTCTCCCTCAAGAAAGGACACCTCTCATACCTATAACAATTAAGAGTGGGCATTGGATCTGATCTATATTACATAAAGAGCATCAGAAGGCAATAAGTACATCGATATTGCCCATTTTAATAAAAGGAGATCTTTATCCAAAGAAGGTAGGAATTTCGACATGTCTTTCTTGGAGTAGCATTCCCATAAATATGAAGGAAAGATATACATGTCCAACTTTTATAAAAAAATCAAATGAGCTACATATGTCAAAATTATCAAGGATGAGAGGCAATGAAATGGCTTGAAAAACATTATCCTGTCGGTCACTTTTATCCGTCGAGGCCATTCCACTTCAGTAGTTTCAATGGTAGTGCTCGAAGCCGAGGCTGACTTTCGTCCCAAGATCTTGTAGTCAAGCTCCCTTCTACATTTGCACTTGAGGGCCAATCTTCGTCCGATCAGAGGAAATCTTTACATGCCTTCATTACCTTTTAGGAGGCCTAATGA
Organism: Ottelia alismoides; assembly: GCA_037367405.1. Lineage (NCBI taxonomy): Eukaryota > Viridiplantae > Streptophyta > Magnoliopsida > Alismatales > Hydrocharitaceae > Ottelia > Ottelia alismoides. Next base: position 107,811 of record JAZKJV010000610.1, read on the forward strand.
GTTGGTTTTGACCTTCCTGATTCAAAAGTAATAGGAAAGCGTTCAGCGAAAAATCATACATAAAAAACTCATTTAGCACGAGCACATTAGACAACAACCACATGCAAAAATGTATTACAACAAAAAACCATAAAAATCTAATATAAAAAATGATATATCCAAAATCTGATATACACAAATTGATATAATGGTAACTGATATGATAACATATATAATAATTTATATAGCAAAAAAACACATGCAAATTAATAGAACAACTGATATATACATAGAAACCTTGATACAAATTGATAAAGAAAAAAGCATATTTAAACACCGATATAATAATCATTACATGCAAAAAACCGATTGTAATACATGAACACGTGTAACAACAGTTGCTATAGCAAAAACCGATATAACATGAAGTCATATGCAACAATTGTTTAGTACATAACTGATATAGAAAAAAATCATGTGCAAAATCATATGAAAAAAACCTTACAATACAAGAACACATGTAACAAAAATATCATATGCAAAAACTTGATATATCAAAAAATCATATGCAAAATATCACAATATGTGGAACATGTATAGCAGAATTTCAAATAAAAAAAACTCGTGTTATGACAGGAGAAAATATGAGTTAGAAAACGTTTAGAAAGCACATTAGATATTAGAGGACGCCATATGTTAAAAAGTAAATATGCTATCAAATTAGACATTAGATATCATATTAGATATCTAGAATCATATACTCATATTAACTTGTAGCAAAAACTCAAATAGTATAAACTAAAATAACAAAAAACTTGAATACCGGTACATGAACACATGCAGTGGCAACTTAAAAAGAACAAAAAAAAACAGATGTAGATGCCCATACCGACTTGGACTGATATAAAGAAGAATCATAACTCATTGTTGATAATCTTGAATGAGAAATAGATACGAATGTAATAAGAAAGAAGAAATCACTCAAATTAAAATGGAGAGAGGGAGAGAGAGATAAAAGAGCAAATGACAACAAGGAGGTTCATGCGTTTATGACAACACAATCCAAGTTTCATTGTTTGTAGTGATACAACTTGTCTCCATCGTCTTCACAACTTACTAATGTACAAAGCCAACCAAGGATTAAAATAAGCAAGCATACCTTGCATACCTAAAATCCCCACCTATGTAGTATGAGATGGAACTATCTTTCGCAAACAACACGCTCATAAGTTTACATTGACCAAAACCTATCCCACACCTATGTAGTAGGAAAGCAGAAGTGGATGATCGAAGGATGACAAATGAATGATAAGGGAACATGATGAATGCAAATGGCAACAACTCGTCGTCCAATGGTGAGCTATGGGGATGTCGAAGGATGATTGAAGGGCAACGATGGAGGTGTCACGTTGATAGAGTGCGATGATGGCGACGATGGAGGTGAGGTGTTATAGGGAAGGCAATATTGCAATGGAAGAGGGTGGCGAGGGCATCGTTAGATAGCCAAATCCTATCCCTGATGGTTTCCTCCGTGACCTTCCAAGTCCATCATTATTTCATTATTCATTGTAGTGGGAAAAAGACGTTATCGCGGCCTTTATCTTGTACCGAATGAGGCCTACATATTTCTCAAGATTATCGAAAAGGTCACGAGGTTAAAAAATACGCATGACTTAACTTCATATAATAGCCTACATTGTTCCCGCATTCCAAATCTTAAAGGCAAAAAATTCTCAAAACCCTCTCAAAATTCATCCACTTATCATTTTTACCGTTCTACATAAAACATCCACGATATTTGGGTTAGAATAAACGTTGGGACCAAAACATCTTAGATTCGATCGGGCCCGCCGGTCCCACGGGAACACACTGTCGCACATGACCCTGCGATATTTCCGGTCTTAGAGGCCCCGCATATCCCCATTCCAAATCAACGAGAATCGTCCGTGACACGTACGCAAGCAGCCGTTGCCACGCACGGATACCCACCTCGCAACGTGGCACGGCCGTCGTCGTCTCTGTCACTTTTTTCTCACCCTCTCCCCGTCGCCTAGCGCCCATCCTTCTCTCCCCGCTACCGTCGCGCTCACCATTCCCGTGCCTCAATTCCCCCTCCCTTTGTTCACCCCGCGGCACTCACACCCCTCCCGTGTTCACACACACCACCAAACCATAACTACCTCCAGGTGGACGCTCGCATTCCCCTCCAAACGAACACTCCCCTGACGGCGCTCTGATTTCGTCGTAGATTAATCTTCGCATCGACATCGTGCAATGGCTCTCTCCAGATCCGCGGCCGTTCTCTCTCTGAATCCTCTCGCATTCTCGTCGTCCGGAGCATCAGGAGCTCTGATTCCTCCGTGGCGTGTCCTTCGGGTTTGAGGCAATTGGCTAGAAGTGGAGGACGTGGAAATTCAGCGTCCATTGGGACGGTGATGGCAAGTACTGCGCTGCTCCCACGTGGGTGACGCACGTGGCAGGGGAGGATTTACCGGAGGATTATGGGAGTTGGTATCCGAAGAAGGATCCGCGGTACAGGAGGAGGGCAGGAGTCTTGCTGCACCCAAGCTCATTCCGTGGGCCGCATGGGATCGGGGATCTTGGAGAGGAAGCGTTCCGGTTCCTGGATTGGCTGCAAAGCACCGGGTGTACTCTTTGGCAGGTACTGTAGAATTTGATTGTTCCACAGCTACATTGCTGCTTTTTTGGGAATTGGATGGTCGAAAGTGTGGAGCTAGGAGGATAATAAAATGAAATGGTATTAATGGTGTTAGGTAATATTCATTGTCATAAAATCCTAGAAAGGATCATACAACAGTGGAATCCATCACTGCCGAGTCTTTTTCCACTTTAATTGGGATCGATTGTATGAAATTCAATTATACATAGATCTAATTTGATCTTAGACCAAAGTTCAGATCGAAAAAAATTCATATCAATCATAAAAGTTTCTTCCAATATTAATTTGATATTTCTTGCTCCCTCTCGTAAGGCTCTTCGTCTAACTTCATGCATCTTCGAAGCAAGCTTTGTCCCACATTAAGTAGGGTCAACTATATAGATTTTTTGCCTCCATTCAGATCTATTTTGGATCATTCTTAGACTTAGATCCAAATAGTTAAGATCTTTTCGAATAGTCTCCTTCCAACACTTCTTAGGCCTTCCTCACTCTCTCTTAACATGCTTAATATCCCAAATCTCGCTTCTTCTAACTAGTGCATCGCCCGATATCCTTTGCAAACGGCCAAACCGCCTTAAGAGGTTCCCTCTCTTCTTATTCTCTATTGGAGCTACTCCAACTTTCCTTCTGATTACATCATTTCGAACCCGATCTTTCCATGCATTACCACACATCCATCGTAGCATTTTCATTCTTGCTATTGTCATTCTCTGCCCACGTCCATGGTTCACAGACCAACATTCAAATCTATAGAGCACAACATGTCTCATAACTGCTTTATAGTACTATCCTTTGATTTTCAAAGTGTATAGGTATATTATTCACTTCTGTACTTTTCTTATATTTTCATTTTCTGTTGGACTCTTTATGTATTTTACCCATAGGCCGCTCTCCTATATAAGAGAGCCTAAGGCAGATGGAATAAACAAGTTTTCTCATTTTCCTAACATGGTATCAGAGCGACGGTCCTAGACCGGAGTTCTTGAGCCAAACCCTAACCCTAGCCTCCACCCTCAAGCCCCACGCCGCACGTCGCCTCGCGCCGCCTCTCCTGCGCACGCGCTGTGCGTGCCTGCGCGCAGGTGTTCCTGCGCATCTGTGCGCTATCTCTCGCACCTGTGCGCTATCTCTCGCATAGTGCGCCACCGTCTCCTGCATCACCGGTGTGCACAGCTGTGCACAACACTCGCGCAGCACTCGCACGCACTCGCACATCTGCGTGCCAGTGCCTCTGTGCGCCTGTGCGTGCCCTTGATGTGATCCTGCAAGTGCATTTGCGCGCATATCTACGTACGTAATCTCCGTACGTGTGCAACCCTAGGCCAGCGCGCGACTCTAGCCTCGTTTCGCGTGCGCGTTTCCAGATTGATGGGTTTGGTTGCTTGCATCTACACATACAACTAAACCCGCTCATGTCTGTGCAGACGAAATCATCTATTCAGTCTACTCTCCTAGTCTTCCTATATCATAATGTCAGAAAGCAAGGCATACATTTCATCTACAGGCGCCTTCAGAGGTCCAACGCCTATTGTGAAGATGGATGGTTTAAACTATGAACTGTGGGCCGTGCAGTTCATGAGCATGATGAAGTCAACCGGTAAGAAGTACATTCTTACTGAGGAGGAGACTGCTGAGAAGATAGGGGTTAATGCCTCTTGGGAGGCAGATGATGCACATGCCAAAGTCTGGCTTTCAGGAACATTAGCAATTGAGATTGCTAATGATATTCTCCACCAGCCCACTGCCAAAGCAATGTGGGATATTCTGCTACCTATTCACAGGCAAATAATGAGACGAAGATTCTGCAACTTCAACATGACATTTTTACAATCAAGCAGAATGGACGGCCTCTCCACTCATTGTACACGTTGTTACGTGGAATGTTTGAGAAGCTCTATAGCTTCATGCCTCTTACAGCCACTCCAGAGCAACAGAAGACCTATTGGAATGCCACTATGGTGGGTGTTTTTCTTGCTGCCCTTGATCATGAGTACGAGCCACGTTCCCAGATCTTGGCGGATTCTACTATTCCTCCTATGGAGGAAGCTTTTCATAGGCTGAGTCGTATCACTGTTCCCTCGTCTTCTACGAATCCAACAGCCTCAGTCATGGCAGCAAATCGAGGTCGTAAAGGTCTTCGTCAGTTCCGTGGCCATGGACCTCGCGACAGAGGAGGCCGTGTTCGGCCATCATGTGCTTTTTGCCATCGTTCTGGACATACCGAAGACACATGCTATTCTAAGCATGGATTTCCGGCTTCTAAACGAGTCGCTGAACAGATGGAGCCCCCAACTGCATCATCTATGGATCGACGCTTTGATGATCTTGTAGCCCGTCTGAGGGACATCATTCCTCCATCTGGTCCCGCTGCATCAACGCCTACTTCTGAGAGTCACACCGACGTTGCCGCTTCTGCATCTGCACCCACCAGTACATCAGGTAGCGCCTATGCATTCACTAGCAGTAGTGGATCAGATACTTTAGAGTGGATTATGGACTTCGGTGCCACACATCATCTGTGTGGTGATCAAGGTCTACTTACAGGATACATACAGGTTTCTCCAGACCGTACAATGGTTATTGCTAATGGAACACATTCTCCGATTACTGGTCACGGGGAGATTAGACTGACACCATCCATGCATCTCAAGAACGTGTTACATGCACCTGATTTTTCGATGAATTTGTTATCCATTAGCCAACTTACAAAGGATTTTCACCGTCGAGCAATTTTTGATCCATCCTCGCTTGTTTTTCAGGACATCCTTACGGGCAACGTGATTAGGCGTGGCTATGAGCAAGGCGGCCTCTATCGCCTTAGTCGGACTCCTTAGGCTGGAACATCAACTCTACTGCTGGACTCATCTCCCCATTATTTGGCACCTGCGCTTTGGACATCTACCACTTCATAAGCTGCGTCATATGTTACCTCAGGTTGCACCTCATACGTCCTTTCACTGTGAGGCTTGTCAGTTGGGAAAACATCATCGGTCTACTTTTCCCAGTCGTGAGTGTCGGAATAGTACCTCCAAGTTTGAGTTATTTCATGTCGATATCTGGGGTCCTAATCGTGTTCCTGATCATCAGGACACATGTTTTATATAGTTATTGTGGATGATTTCTCTCGTGTGTCGTGGGTATTTCTGTTAAAGAATAAATCTGAAGCGGGAAATATTATCATCAATTTCATTAATGAAGTTCGTAATATTTTTCTGCATCTGTTAAGATTGTGAGAGGTGATAATGCCCTGGAATTCTGTACTCATACCCTATTCAGTTATTTTTCATCTCAAAGGATTATCCATCAAACATCCTGTGCCTATACTTCCCAACAGAATGGGGTTGCTGAAAGGAAATATCGTTATTTACTAGATGTCACCAGGTCGCTTCTTTACAGAGTCATGCCCCTCATTCTTTCTGGGGGTGATGCTATTCTTACGGCATGCTATCTTATTAATCGAATGCCGTCATCTGTCTTAGATGAGAAGATTCCATTCTCTCTTATTTTTCCTGACAAAGAATCGTTCTCCCTTACTCCTCGTGTGTTTGGCTCGGTAGCCTTTGTTCACCAGTTGTCTCCCGGGACTGACAATCTCTCTCTTAGGACTGTCAAGTGTGTCTTCGTCGGGTACTCCAGAACACAGAAGGGGTACAAGTGTTATGATCCTTTGCGAAGGAGGTATTTCGTCAGTGCTGATGTCACCTTTTTCGAGTCTGTTATGTACTTCTCATCTACAGGTGATCAGCTGGTTCCCTCTTACACTACTGATGCGATATACATGCCACCACGACCATCACCACCAGAACCGCTATCACCTACACCTCCTGTCACTGTGACTGTTTCACCATTGCCATTCCACTATACCCATAGGTCTGCTTCTGCTCATGGTCACCGCTCATCATCTAGCTCGCCTGAGGTATGTTTATGAAAATATTATTATTGATGGATCTGATGATTTTCCTGAGCAGGATGTGTTATAGAGGCCAGATGCGGAGACATATGATTTAGATGTATCTATTGCTCTACGAAAGCAGAAGCAGAGCTGCGCGTCATATCCTATAGCATCTTCTGTGTCGTTTGACCGTCTCACTGGAGAATTCAGGAACTTTATCATTGCATTGTCAGTAGTGGATATTCCACGGAATTATCAAGATGCACTAAAGGATAGTTGATGGCGCTTGGCCATAGAAGAAGAAATGGCAACTCTTCAGTCCAGAGGCATGTGGAGCCTTGTTCCTGCACCTGCTGATGTGTCTACAGTTAGCTGCAAGTGGGTCTTTACAGTTAAACAGAATGCAGATGGCGGCATTGACAGATACAAGGCTCGCCTTGTTGCTCGAGGCTTCATACTGACATATAGGGTGGATTATCTTGATACATTCTCGCCGGTTTTTCGCCATTCCACCCTACGGATCCTCCTTTCTGTTGCAATTACTCGTGATTGGCCGCTATACCAGTTAGATGTGAAGAATGCATTCCTATACGGTGACTTACAGGAGGAAGTCTACATGCAACAACCACCTGGTTTTGCTGTTGAGGGGGAGTGTCCTACGGCGTGCAGACTTCATAAAGCTATCTATGACCTTAAGCAGAGCCCCAGAGCTTGGTTTCAAAAGCTCTCAGACCTGTTTGAGAAACAGGGGTACATACGTTCTAATGCTGATCATTCCCTGTTCGTACAGAAGACACCCAGAGGTATTATTGCTATTATGGTGTATGTAGACGATATTCTGATTACAGGTGATGATGAACAGGGAATCCAGGGGGCAAAAGAAATGCTGGGTCGTGAATTCGTCACCAAGGACCTTGGGGTTCTTAGATATTTTTTGGGACTGGAGTTTGCAAGAAATCCTCATGGGTTGGTAATGACCCAGAGGAAATATGTCACTGACCTGTTGAGTGAAACAAGAATGCTTGGTTGCCGACCTGCCACTACACCTATGGATCTCAATATGAAATTATATGATAATGACACTGATGAGGTGGATAAGAGAAGATACAGAGAACTGGTGGGCAAACTTCTCTATGTTACTATTACCAGGCCGACATCTCCTTTGCTGTGAGTCGAGTAAGCCAGTTTATGGAGCAACCACGTCAGGTACACATGGATGCTATACATATGATACTCAGGTACCTTAAGTCATCTCCAGGTGCGGGTCTGCTGTTTAAGAAAGGCAAGGAGGTTACTATATCAGCTTGTGCAGAGGATGCCCCAAGGATAGGAAGTCCACCACTGGGTTTGCTGTATATGTTGGAGATTCTCTAGTCTCATGGAGAAGCAAGAAGCAAACTGTTGTAGCAAGGTCCAGTACTGAGTCTGAATATAGGGCTATGACCCAAGTCAGTACAGAAATGATGTGGGTAAAAGTTGTGCTTGCAGATTTATATATAGAAGTCCCACTTCCTGTGGCTCTAGAATGTGACAATCATACGTCTCCATTCATTGCAAATAATCCAGCATTTCATGAACGGACCAAGCACATTGAGGTTGATTGTCACTTCATACGTGACATGATTCAGAAGGGATTTATTGTTACATCCCATGTTAGCTCAGAGGATCAAACTGCAGACATTTTTACCAAGGCATTACTTCGAGGGCTGTTCCAGAAGTGTTCGTCCAAGCAGAGCATGATTGATATCTATGCTCCACCTTGAGGGGGAGTGTAGAGATATATTATTCACTTCTGTACTTTTCTTATATTTTTATTTTCTGTTGGACTCTTTATGTAGTTTACCCCATAGGCTGCTCTCCTATATAAGAGAGCCTAGGGCGGATGGAATGAACAAGTTTTCTCATTTTCCCAACACAAAGGAATTCTCCTATTACAATAGAGGCTTAACCAACCTGCATTTTTCTATTAATAACATCTCCAATTTTCCCATTATGTTGCAAAATAGATCCCATCTTCAAAGCAAAGTCCTAGATGATAATGCCGTAACTCTTCCCTCATTGGTATGTATATAAGATTCAAGTTTAACAAGTTGACCATCTAAAATGAGTTTTTCTCATTTTATCTTCTCTCGGTATATCGCACAAACGTTTTACTAATGCTTTCATTTTCTCAACTAGATATATACTCTATGTATCTATGGATAATTTCCCAAACCTTTTTCCATAAAGAAATGATTAACTTTTATCTTTGGAGGCATCTTCTTATTAAACAGAACACTCGAAGCTCTTCCATTTCAACTACCATGCATTATTTTATGAGTGATATCTTCACAATCTCTTCATCCCTTATAAAAATTAACGTTAGTAACTAAAAGTGAAAAATGTCCATTTTAGGAATGAAATATACATATTTGTTCAATGACTATCATGTTTCCTCGGTGATGGGGTGATACACTGTCAAGTTATCAACCACTTGACCCACAACCTATTATCTAGAGTTTGCATAGTGGAAGGAGAGGCTCATCAAACACACTAAGAACAAGATCTTTTATGGGGCTCTTCACAAGCGACTAAGTCGCGGTTGGCTTTGAGGTCCGACTCTAGTTTATCCATTATAGTTCTTGGGGCTGGATTACACAAGGCTAGTTTCCCTTTAAAAAAAGGATGAGGCAAGTAACTAATTTTCTAATATGGAGGGGGAGAAGTTGGGAGCCACTTTATATCTCAAAGCTCTACCATATGGATTAATTGAATATTTTTCTTGGAGGGGCTTATCCCATTTTATCCTTGCTACGGCTTGGTGATGCACCCCCCTCACATGCATTTCTTTAGAGACTTCCCTACATATCTTTTCCTTTCTTGTGATGACATTTCTCATTAGTTTTGGGTTCTTGTTATATGAAGTAATTGTGGGCATTGGACTTATCCATAGTTTGGTTGGATTTGTCAATTCATATGTCAGGTGTTCTTTGTTCCCTAGATGGCATGCTTTGGTCCTCTTGATTTAATTGCACAGGCTTGACCCTTGTGTGTACGAAGACTTTGTCAAGACTTTCAAAAGCACCCACACATCTAGAAATCTCCTCAGACATCTACAAGCTTCAAATATTTGCTTAGACAAGGAGGATGAAAAATAAGGCATCCATTGATCATTCACCTAGGCCTCCTTTAGGGGTAGGTCTGATCATCAACGAGTGCAAAAAGTCAAGGGAACTGCTCGTGAAGAGGGCCACCCCGTTGCATCCACCCTTCCGGACCCTGAAAGAGTCTCCATTACCTATGAACATGCACATATGTGTGGGCACCTCATGTATGATAGAACATATCCAGAAAGCTGATGAAAGGTGTCCTAAAGACAATGAAACAATAGGCTGAGCCCAGGTGTGATAGATTTCCCTAAGAAGATGACAAGTGAGATCACCGCTATCACCCCATAACATGGCCACCCAGTAGGAGATCCTTATTCATCTCTTTTTTGAGAGGTTAAACATGGAGGCCTCCCCGATCCTGGTGAGATGTGCCAACTCCCAGATTACTAGATGCAACCCCCTCGATTGCTCAATAGATGGACTTTAAAAAGAATCTAGCATACAAGCCTCCATGTGATGCCAGATTCAGGAAGGAACCCGGGTAGAGATGAAAGATAGGAATAGTTTATAGGATGCCTTCAGAAGAGCAAGGTGCCCCCTACAGGAGAGGCACGAGGCCTTCTAGTTAAATAACTTCTGCTCCAATGATCCAATCTCTCAAACACTGGGAGCCAATCTAACTGCCTTAGTCTGTCAGAAGATACAGGAAGACACGTATAGCCAATGGGCGGTGCGTTATATGTTAGTTGGTGATCTCTATGCACTCCTCAATCTCAATTTCGGAGTGCCCAAACGAAACAATGATGGACTTGGCTTTGTCCCCTGCCAACACCCAGAGCTCCCTGAAAACTCCTGAGGGGAACTCATGGCCTTGATCTCTGCAATCCCCCCTTGATGAAGAAAATGGTGTAACTAGCATATTGAAGGAGGGGAATGGGGAGGGGAATGGGGATCTCTGTGCGACATAGCTTGAGATCCAAACCCTCCAGATAACCTGCCTACTTATAATAGAAAGGACACCAACAACAAGTACGGACAACAATAGTGCCAACGGGCATCCTTGATGATCTCCCCTCTATAATTGGAAAAAATCTCCTTCAGGACGCCCATTGATCAGGACCCAAAAGGAATATAGTGGTAATACACCTCTTCATCTAAGAGATCCGTAGAGCAAGGAAACCCTGCGTCGCTAAGGTTGACTAGAGGAAGCAACAATCAACGCAATCATATGCTTTAACAAAATTGACCTTTCACAAGAGATCCTTCACCCCTCGACATTTTCAATCACCCTCCTTCTTAGAAACCATAACGATACTATCCATCATCAGCTGCTCGGAATAAAAGCAATCTGCATGGGGTTGTTTAAATCCTCCATAACCAGACATAGTCGGTTGGTCAACACTTTGGCAACAATAAAGTACACCATACTGGATAAAGCAATAGGATGGTATTATTCAATTAGGTCAGAACACTCCTTATTTGCGGGTCGACAGCTCCGTCCCCTTCTTCAAACTTCGATTCGTTTTTTCCATATAAAAATATATGATCAAAGATGGAACAAGATCCATTTTGCATCATATTTAGTTGATTCGTTGACTTAGACTGAAGAAGCAATGCCACTCGATTATTACCAAACCGACTGCAATCTTTTTCTGTTCATAAGGATCCCACCAGAGCGCCTTCTACTTCTAATAGGCCATGAACTAGATCAGAATCATTCTCAACGAATCCATAAGAAGTGATCCCATTTTTTCATCAAGTCCGAGTGGAGTCGAAACCAAGGTTTACTGTGTCTAACTCCCTAACATTCCTATAAGATCTGCATGAGTGACATCCCAGAATTCTTTAAAGAAGAGGAGTGGGAAACTATTAGGGCCGAACACCCTATTCGCATTTAGCTCCCAAATGGCCATGCAGATATTATCGATGTTGAACCCCAGGTAGATGTATCCCTTCCAAGCTAGTGTCAGCTCCGGTTTTGTGAGCGATGAGTCATGACACCCTATTCGCATTTAGCTCCCAAATGGCCGTGCAGATCTTATCGATGTTGAACCCCTGGTAGATGCCTCCCTTCCAAACTAGTGACAGCTCTGGTTTTGTGAGCGATGAGTCATTCAATGAAAGTAATCCACTGCCACTTTCCCCATGTAGTGGTAACCCTCCATGCGGTTGCCCGCAACAGACAAGGCGTGGATGAAATTGTGTTAGCGCCTTCCATTGGCAATTGCATGGAAGAACTTCATGTTGGCACCCCCTCCTTAACCCAACACTACCTGGATCTCTGTCACCATTCGACCTCCTATTTTCCTTCTTCCTCTTGAACAATCCGTTGGTGGCCTACCCTCCCTCAAGCTTAATAGGAGAAAACTTGCGAGTGTCCTTCATACGGTCCAAGCGATAGAATCTCCCCCGCGCTTTACAATTGCATGCTCCCCTTCTCATGCGTACCTCCCTCTTAGAGATACAAAGCTTCTTCCGCAAAGCCTCTAACTTGTGGAAAACCTTAATATGGCCATACACTCCCTTGGGAAAGAGGCTCAAATCTCATGACATGCTTTATGAAATCCTCCTCTAGAAGTTAGGCCTCTCAAATATGAAGAATGAATGAGGGATGAACTCATCCCCAGAAGGGTGTGTGGGCAGATCGAGAGAGGACAAAAACATGAGGCAAAGGCAAGGCATCTTGTAGCTCCAACGACCCGAGAAAACTGTCCAAATGAGACTTGGACCGTGAGCTATGCCATGTGACGCAACAGTCCGAAGCATCCAACAACTCCAACTAAAGATCATTCACTCCTCCCCCAAACTCCGAGGAACCTTTTTATTCTCCTCCATAGATGATGCCTATCTATGGAGAGTAAGGTAGCATTGAAGTCCCCTTCAATCAGTTAGCCCTCCGATAGAGCCATATTCCTGGAAGCTCTTAACTCAGTCCACAGTTGCCATCGAATAGTGTGTTTCGTGGAAATACAGGTGAACATCGTGCACGAATCACTCCTCCACTTGTTTCTAAGCAAAGCAGAAACCACGTGACTACCCAACAACTCGTACTTGCAATCAAGAAGATCCTTGTTTCATGCTACGAGTAGATCCCCAATGACACTAGTTGCTTTTTACAACCTTGTAACATGAAAGTTTGTTGCCCCCAACATATGACTATAGTCCGAGATATTTTTTTTGTTTCTTATAGAAAAATCATGTCTTTGCGCCACTTAGAGAGGAGGCTCTTTATCATCTCTCTTTTAGCTGGTCCCCTAGACCTCTTACGTTCCATGAGATGACCTTCATTAGGCAACGAGTGTGCACTTCGTGGTACGAACCATGCCTGCATCCTTGGAAATATCTTCACAAATCAGAGCACTGGTTGTATAAGACCTCTAAAAATGGTATGCATGGGGACGATCTGTAATCCATTGCAGGAGGACGTGGGTGACGAGATTTCGAGGTGATTGCAGACATAACACAACATCCCTACGGTGCCCTCCACCAGAAATGCTGCTTTGGGTGAAAAGGTAGGACACCCCTTCTCTTCTTAGGTCATTGAGCATCCTCTCCACCTGCCAGAGAAGGATCCATAAGAGATCAATCCAAACCCATGTACACATCAACTCTGAATAAATTTGAATCACCTTATCTACATCCTTCAAAGATCCCTTCAAAGAGATGAGATCACTGGAGAAAAGCGGGACCCTTAGAACCTGAACAAAGAGAAGTTGGCACCCAACACGTGTTTTATTCGAGAAACACGGTCTCCTCCATCGAACAAGGCCCATAACGTACAAGGAACTTTGTCAGAGCAACATCTCATGCTTGTCATGGGGCATCCCTCGAACACACACCTCTCGACCTTGGAGGGCAGTAAGGTCGTTGTAAAACTCAGACCCCAATAGCCTTGGACCGACCTTGTGGCATCATTAAAGTCAGGAGCCCCAGTGCACCACAAAAGATACCTAAACGGATGTCGTCGCATGGTGAAGGGGTTGGATTGAAGGAAGGTTCACGAACCACATCCTCAAAAGATGGAACGACCGCAATCTCCTTGCCACACCGTCAACACTCAACCTCCATTGCCCCTTCTTATGACATGAACCAAACCTGGTCAGGGCGATGGTATACTGGCACCGATCCCCTCCCTGCAGTTGATTAGGTTCACTGCCTAGACAACCACCTACAAAAAGCTTTTTGCTGTGTCCACCACACACAAAAACATCACTGCACGCCTCCGTGCGATGACCCAACCACCTGCACTTGAAGAATAACGAAAACCACTTTGAGCGAGACCGCAGATGGGTCACATACTCCCATTCATCATAACCTCTTGCTTCCTCTTTTCGGTGGACCTCACGCCCCTTTTTTGATACCCCTCCAACACCACCAAAGCTCTGCCTGCGCCCTTCCAATAAGAGTGCGTGAGGCATCCATCGTTTGAGCCCGAAGCCTCACCATCGCTAGCCCCCTCAGAACCCTTGGTCCTCAAGTGCCCTGCGTTGCCATAACCTATCCCACTCCATCGTCACCAACGACACCTAAACTTTTTTTCACAACATGCCATTATTGGATCACTTTTCGCAGTATTAATAGGGGATTTCCTTTGAAGATTATTATAAAAAGATGACCATTTTTGTCTCATATCTCCGTTAACTCCAAAAACTCTTAGAACCAATATATGATAAATATAAAGATTGGTTTTTTTGAGGGATTTTTTTTCTTGTAACACTACAAACTTGAACTAGTAGAAAAAAATATGCAACTTCTGCCTGCATAATTTCCTGAATGCGAGGTTGCATTCAGATTGGGCCTTACTGGAATGAGTGGAAAAACATTGTAATATTATGATTGTAAAGAAGAGTTGAATCACAAGAAATGTTTCCTTTATCAGAATATTTTTTAGCATCTCTCCACTTGCAACTCTCATGTTTTTTCATGATCGTATATTGGGGTCGAGGTTGGTGAAACCAAGATGGATAGAGCTCTCACCAGAGAATGAGAATCGTGGAAATGATGTTAAAATATGGAATTTTGATTATTCTCTCAAATGATGCAGTTGTTGGATGCACATTCTGAAGTGAAGCTGTCCTTTCCCATTCCAACCCACTCTACAAAAAATAATTGTATCATCAACATACAAGAATTGGAATAGTGATATCATCTCTACTATACACCGATCATAGACACCATCGGATGCAAGTCTCAACATATCCGCCAAAGCGTCAGCCACAATAACAAAGAGAAGCATGGCAAGGGGGCACCCTTGGCGTTCCCTATGTCGAGGTTGAAATTAACCACCTTCCGGTCTTCCATTGATCAATATCAAGTCATCGTGGTGATGCACCTTTTCACCCTTGCGACCCACTCATTGTGGAAGCCCCTTTGTGGCAATGATATCCATAGAATCCGCTAGTCAACACAGTCATAGGCCTTGGAGAAGTAACACCATTCCCTTCTTATGACCCCTCTTCCAGTCCAAATCCATCCCAGATGCCCTCACAAGTCCATCCGCCACAGATCTTTATGGTACAAAGGCTGTCTGCTCTGGGGGGATTATGGAAACCAACACTTGCCATAGATGATTATCGAACACCTTGGCAATGATAAGGTAGGCAACATTGGACAATGCAATCGCCTAAAATCCTCAACCCTGCATGTCACCTCCCTTTTCAACAATAAGAAAACTATAGCCTTATTCAGTCTCTCGAACACACTGTTACCCATCCCGAATTCTCACAAAGTTGACATAAGGACGTCTTTCACCACCTCCCAAAAAATTGTGTAGAACAATATCGGGAAGCCATCTAGGCCAGGAGCTCCATATGGATTCAACTGAAAAATCGCCTTGCGTATGTCAACCTTATCAAAATGAGATGCCCGTTTTCCTTCTGTGCTTGGGAGAGAGTACGAACCACTCTACCTCGCCAAGGTGCTCACCTACGTCACACCTCGCATTCTCCGTGCACCTCCATCCCGCCAACCGTAAGAGAGTGAAACAACCACACATTGATTTTACCTTCTTTGAGCCATCATTGCTTAGAATGGTGCCGCCACTTGATTTCAACCTTCTTATTCTCCATGTGGATCATTCAAAGGTGATTAGCCCTTTCTTCAAGGTCTTCAACCCCTCAAGATTATCCTGTGATGTCACCTTCTCATGCATTGCCATTCTCCTACTGCAACACTACTCACGATTTTGTTCATTGTACTCCATTCTCCTTCTAAGCTCGGCCAATTTGGCCACAAGTGACACAGTAGAAAAATCCTTGGGGCTAATCCCCCCCGTAAACCTTAACACTCTAAATCCCTCCTCTAATAGTCATGCACGCTCAAATATGAAGAAGGACTTGAGTCTCGTGTCTTCACCCGAGGTCCACAACAAATGTGTATGGTCAATGTTTGCCCATGGCAAAGCCCATGCCCTCGCCTTCGGGAACATATGCATAACCTCTACATACATTAAGAATATATCAATGTGTGATCTAGATCGAGCATTCCTCTAAGTGCAGTGACAGCTGCTCACATCTATGATCCCCAATAGGCCCTCCGAGTACGCGTTAGTCTGCCCCACATTCTTGGCCTATCTTCTGACCGTAACATCACATTAGAAGTCCCGTCCAACTATCCAAGTATCGGAGGGTGTCTCTCTCGTATGCTTCGGATGCCTTCTAGTAGCTCAGCCAGAAATGTCCCATTTGTTGGTTCATAAATTTTAGTGCGTAAAACATGTTTGTTGTTAGTCTGTCTATGCAGGCGCACTGAATGGAATGTCTTCCTATGATATCCTCCTCTTTCAATGCAAATCGGTCCCATTCCAACCAATAACCACACCTCTTTATGTGCCAACCTAGTCAACAACCTTGTATCCTTCTAAACACGACCCTCCAATGTTTCACCATACATCTACCATGCATTGAGAAATTTTGGTTTCCTGTAGGAGTGTGACATCAACTTTTGATTCAACAAGCAGCCCACATACTGTGCCAAGTCTCCTTAAGTTCCATGTTAAGGTGTTCATTAGAAACAACAATGACTCCTTGTGGTGGAATCACTCCCAGACATTCCAAAAGCTCCAAATCCAAAGTATCCAATCATCCTCAACCCATGCATGCTGATTGAGTAGGTTTGCCTTGCAAACTCTTGTAATTGCCTTGTCAAATTCAGAGCTTGCAGATTGAACCCCTAGTTCGTGTTCTTGCAGATGCAGAACCTTTTGCCATCGTCTAATAGCTCGGTATTGCTTCCCCGATTCGTCGGTGACATAACATAGGAGGCCTCACCCAACAACCATTTCTTGGATAGTCTGAGAACCCATCCTCTTGGAGAGGAATGTCCTCGTGATCTATTGCCTTCTTCAACACTCACACTCTGGCGCGACTCTGAGAAAGTACTACAACCATAAGCACACCGCAAGCCATTGGATTCTCCATGCTCTTTTTACCCTCATCCACCTTCTCCGAATGGAGACGCTTTATTAGATGGAGGTATGGCCTCTTGTCGCTTCTCTTATGCACGCGCCGAAAGTTTGACCCCACATCCACTGACCCTTTAGTGGGGACCGACAATTGGCTCCTTTCCAAGCACAAAGTGAGATCACAACTTCCATCAGAACCCCCTCTCGATATGGCCTCCGAGTTCGGAGGCGATGTGGCCATCGAACTTCCATCTCCCTTCATCGAGGAGCCAAGACCGGGATTTTAAACCTCCAGTTCCGCACATGTTAGGGGTGTTGCTAACACTCGCATAGATCATCGGGTCCTCCATCGCCTTGTACAGGAAAGTTTTCGAACATGTGATTACCAAAACCGAATCGATAGATGACTCTGTCTGAACTCCTTCCTCCATTCTTGGTGCCCCTCTCTCATTCCCACTCCCGCTCTTGCTCTGAGCCCTTCACATGTTCACTTCCTACCGTCTTGCAGAATCTTTGACAGTGTGCAAAGGCACCATAACCATAACATCTCATGGCATTCTTGCACCTTCCAGCAAAATGGCCGCAATCACCACACCTAAAACATCTTCCACTTCTGTCTTGTTTTGTCCTGAATCCCCAGTGGAAGTTTCTTGATGCACCGGCCTCCAAGCAAGAATCGGTCTAGCTGAGCTCCTTGGCATTCCGGTCTTCTTCTCACAACCCAATGGAACCTTTCTATCCCTCAGGCTGGCACTCGCCCCCGATGCCCAGCTGGTCATCTTTTTCCCATCCAACATTCTGAATATCTATGGATGCAGAACTTGAATCACATTAAACCGTCTGTCCCTGTGCTTAGTTTGGTTATCGGTCCGGGGGACTTGATTATGAGAAAGTTTATGCTAAATCTGAAACATGGACATCGGTTTTTCTTTACAAGATGTGCATCATGTAATTGGCCAACTTTAAAGCACATTGGGATTAAGTGGGGGTAGCACGCAGTCTTGCGACCTTCACAAGCTCTTTCCTCCGTTAGGATTCCATTATATATTCTCTTATTTAATTTGAAGCTGTTTTGGTACTTATCTTTCTAATAGTTAAGATGATTTGCAATAGATAAAATATCTTAGTCAAACTTAGGTTGCGGTGGATTTGTCAGTCTGTTTGACCAATAGCCGTAATGTGTAAATTTGAAAAACAACTGGATTTAAAATAACAATCCCCCCTTTCCATGATATCATGAATGCTACGCAGCATTTGGTATGTAGCATTTGGTGATATTTCATCTATTTAGGAATGCAAACAACACAATTGATTTATGATATTGTGAAATGAGTTTTGCAATATTAAGCAAATTTTGTTTCAATATTATTAGCTTATATCCCTTTATTTAAATTTTTTTATTTAAATAGGTTCTTCCACTTGTCCCTCCTGGAAGAAAATTTAGTGAAGATGGATCGCCCTATGCAGGACAGGTAATGTATTGCAAATCATATATTTTATAAATCTTGTATTATATAGCCAATTGCTATTTTCTTTGTTTAGATTTCCCTTCCAGTGATTTTTTTATGCAATGTAATTTGATAACATTTTGGAATTATCTTTCTTATATCATTACTTCACAACTTACACTAGAACACATCTAAATTGAGTTTGAGGAAGCAAGAGAAGTGGTTTTGACGCCACGGAAGATAGAGGACTGCTTGGGGAGTGAAGGAGACTTATAGAACATCAAGGATTGGGTATTGGTGATGGGGAGATGGAGAGCACCCAGAAAAGTGGTTTATGAGCAAGGCAAAACATTCAATACTAGGTGACCATATGCGGGCCTTACGACTAGGGCATAGTGACCCTATTGTTGATTGCAATCTGTTTTTGCCTCACAGAATTGGAGATTGATGTGCACCATTGTCGATGCAGCCCACACAATAACTCATGCATAGGTACAAATAAGAAACCTTTTCAATTGATTTGGGGAACGATGCTGGGAAAATTCAGTATGGTGCTGGGTACATTGCTGACAGGGAGAAGTCACAGGCATTGACCATGGTGGGCCAACATCAACGAAGTGAAGCCAGATCACAAATATTTGATGGTGGCCTGACACAAATTGTAGGGCAGTCAAAGGTGCAACTTATAATTTTGGTCATGATGAACTGTGGGGTGGATGTGGTTGTATATATTGTGAGGAGGAAAACTTTTTTTTGAAGAAATTGTGAGGAGAAAAACTAGAAGAAGCAGACAAGACTATAGATGGGTAGGAAAGAGTCAATGTGAGTTGGGGAAGGAGGATTGGCGATAAACTTGTCTTGGGTAGAGTGAACGTGATTAACGATTACAAATTCATATGTGACAAGCACATTCCACAGCGGATCGAGGTTTTTGTATGGCTCTCAAGGTAGAGGATTGATGATGAAAGAAATGGAACAACAGTAACTGCTATGTCCTTTGTGGGATGGAGGTGGAGACGGTGGGGCATTTCTTCCTTGGATATGAGAAGGGTAGATCTGTTTGGGCTGAGGTGAATGTTACATGGGTGGAGAAAGCTTATTTGGAGCGCTTTTGGGAGTCTCTATTCAATGCCAGTTTCTTCCTGCATAAAGTGAAGTTGTCTATTGCTACTATCTAGGCATTATGGCTCACTCGGAAAGGAGTGGTGTTTCGAGCCGAGCGCTTCTATGTAGAAAATGTGGTTTGTTTAGCTAAGACTCCTCAAGTCTTGGTTTTTGTAAGTATTTTCTTAATTTAATTTAATATTACTAGGATGAGCATCGTCACACGTTTCCCCTCTACCTTTATTAACGATGGAAAAAGAAAAGTTAAAGGGGATATGGTGATGGGACAACCAAAGAGAGGATACGAAGAGAGATGATAAAAATAGGGAGACAAACAATGGAATAGTCTATTTCTTCTTTAACACAGGGTAAAATCCTAAGGCTTACATATATATTTAAAATGGAAAGATGAAAAGCCGAACACCTACCTAACAATAAATCAATTCAAAATGCTAATCCTAAATACGCGAAGCAGCCCTCTTATATACGAGGATATGAAACAAGTAATTTTGAAGGTACCTCCTTGCTTTTTGTTTTGATTGCCTCAGTCACCTCAACAGGTCACAAAAAATTAGTTACATGAGATTGCTAGATGACGAAGAAAAAGACCAAAGCTGGGGTGGAAGCATGGAAATTTGAGACTTGAGGTTATCAGGTGGAATAGAGATTGATCAGGTCCCATCATCATTGATGATGAAGTTGGGTCCAATGGTCCCGTTTATTATATTTAATGTGCTTGTTTTAACCATTTGGTGCGATATCTGTACATGGTGGGTTCGAGTTTAGATATTGCGGGTAGTGATACGAGGTCACCTTCCATCTCATGGCTGGATATTTTTGTTTGTTTTACCTGATGTGAGACCATTCTAAAGCGTGCTGCTAGAAAATGGGCAATCCTTTAGATTCTGGATAAACAAGAAAGCGTACTTAGTGGACTCTTTCTGAGGATTTTTACATGTCGGCTAACCAAAATATGTCGATGACAGAGGTTTGGGGAGGGGGATGTGGACTTCCACCTTCTCATTGGTTTTGTTGGAGATGCTTGTGCAAATTAGCCTTTCGAGTATCCTTGTCGAGGTAGATGGTTTGATAATGGGCTGTGATTTCAGAATTTAGGGAGTTGGGATGTTCTTGTGGAAAAATCAATGGAATGAAATGAGCTGAATTTAATTGAAGGGGATAGGGTTCCTTGTGTAGAGAGAAGCCTTAAAACCAAAAATGTGAAAGGGAAAAGGAAGTCCTTACATGACTAGTAGTGTAGAAATACTAAATATAGAAAACATTAATGCCCCCCTCAACTTGGAGCATATATCTCAACTATGCCCAACTTGGAGGTCAACAGTGGAATATGAACATTTGGAATAGTTTTTGTGGAAGTATTTGCAAGCTGAGCTCTTTAGTGATACGAGGTGTATATCTTTCCTTATTGCATTGCATCCTTGATGAGTAAAACTATTTAAATATAATTGGTACGCTCATGAAAGATATTACCAGTAGAAACACAAGTGGATGACTTGTTACAGTAGAGAGGAACTAGAGTTATGATGTGCAACCCAAGTTCATGTAGAAAGGAGACAAGCCAACTAATCTCACAGGTGGCTTGAGTCATAGCGGTGTCTTCTGCATATGTTCTGGATCTGGAAATAACAATTTGCTTCCTACCTCTCCAAGTGACTAGATTTCCACCAATAAACATAGTAATACCATTTGTGGAGCATATGTTCTCAAGTGAACTAATATAATAAGAACTAATGTAATATACAACGACATACGATATAATGTCTATGTGACCATGAGAAGCATAGAAGAGTTCTTTACCCGACGAAGTTTTCAAATACCTGAGAGTGAGGAGAAAATTATGGTAATGGATGTAACACGACCTCTCCATATACCGATTGACTCTGCTCAAACATAAGAGATATCGTGTTTGGTAACTGTAAGATACAAAAGTTTGTCCACTAAGCTTCTATACCACGTAGTATCATCAAACAAGGGATTCATTGAGGTGACGTGACTTTGGGATTCAACTAAAGTTGAAGGTGATTTACAACCAAGTAAACCTACTTCCGTAAGAACATCATGACAATACTTTCTCTGAGATAGATGTAGTTCTCCATAAGCACGAGTGACATCAATCCCAAAAATGTGCCAAGGTAATTTAGATCCTCAGTGATAAACACCTTCTATAGAAAGGTTTTGGTCTCAAGAATGCATGTAGTATCATCTCCAGTAATAACCACATCATCAACATACACGCCAAGGATAACAAAATGTGAAGCATGTCTTCAAACAAATACCACAATCAACATAATCAGATGCTATCCGTGAAAACCAAGGACATGATCTCCGAGGTGAGTCTGTCAAATTAAACTCATGAGCTTTGCTTTAGGTCATAGATAGCCCTACACAGACGTGCACATACTCCCCCCCTCAACGGTGTAGCTCGAGGGTTGTGCCATATAGGCTTCCTACTCAAGATCACCATAGAGGAATAAAAGCAGATCAATTGGCATAGGAGGGGAGGGGGTGAATTGTGCACAAAAAACTGCGTAAATTAAAAATAAATCTAACAAGAACACGATATTTTTACATTGAAAAACCCATTGGGTGAAAATCACGACTTAGAACTTTGTTTAAAGATTTCCCTCCATTCCCTTGATGGATATACCGGGTCGCACATATTGATCGGCCAAGCTAAAGACATAGCCTACCTAACACCATAATTGAGATATTGTACCAAGAGCGATCACACCCCGTGACCGAAAGCCTTACACCAAAGGAGTAACTCTGCACCAAAGATGCAAAAAAGAAACCTCCATCTCATAACTTCACGAGAAGACTTCTACATAAGGAGGCGTACCCCCCCCCCCCCCCCCCCCCCGATGTAAAGGTTTGGCCATATGTAACAATTAGTTTAGTAAGGAGGAGAAGAGAGGCTCCAATGCCTCCTTCACCAACCTCCCTCTAGTAGAAGAAGACGAGAAAAAGAGAGGAAGGCCAGTACAACTTCCAACATCACTGTCTGGCATTCTTCTTGGTCCGGAAAAGGAAGAGGAATTGATGCAGAATGAAAATTAGGGAAATCTGTTTAGGCGTGAAAAGATAGGAAAACAGTAAGAAGACATAAAGAGGAGCACACCAAGCTGCACGAGGAGGGAAGGAGACCAATGAGGAGGACTGGATTGAAGGGTTGAAGAACAGAAAGAAAATTAATGGGATGGAGATGATGAAGTTTAAGGCTAAAATGAATCTAACTTCATGTTCTCCTCCTTCATTACACATGATAGTGGCTTTATATAGAGAACCATTAAATACCATCCAAGAGACATGCATATTCACAAAAGACAACCCTTTCTTAAAGGGCATTAGTAAAGGACGCATCCTTTGGATAAAGAAACGGAAATAAAAAAATGGAATAATAAAATTAAAATTTTGGATTCATCATGAATGGGAGCATCCTCACCTTCAAATCACACCTCCGCTAAGAAAGCACGTGTCACAAATTGTAAAAGACGCATCCGCCACAACCTCATCTTTAGTCCTCGAACGAGGAGTATAGAGAACGAGATGTATAAGCGAAAGTAGAAGATTAGGAAAGCAAACCCTCCACCATATGTTGTTTATCCCATAGATCCAACGATGCAGGAGTCCTCAAGGGGCTCGTATGCCATTGAAAGTAAATACCCGTCCATTAGACTGTCTATGTAGCACCACAAAGAGCACTTTAATACACACCAGATTGCTCCCTCACTATAGACATAGGACGAAAAGGATCGACATCGAAGGCAAACATGACTTATTATAACAAATTAACAGTTTTTCTTGCTTTCCTTCCCTCAACTAGACTACTAGAAATGAAAGGGCTTTCCTTCTCCGGAATCTTTCCACTCTTCGAAACATGAGTGGTTTGATTACCTAAACTCCAAGTGTAGCATGTGTATCTAACTTAATTAGGTGAATTGGCCCATGGTTTGGGCCCTGGACATTCCACGTAGTGAACCTTGTGCCGCCCCCTCCAATTCAACCTTCACACACAATGGATCATGGCATCTATATCCCTTATGTGTCTTGGAGTACCCTCAAAAAACACATTTGATAGCTCTAGGAGAGAGCTTGTCAAGACCAGGAGACAACTGATGTACAAAGGCAACTGAGCCAAAAAACATGAGTGAGTGGGAATAAATCCTTCTCAAGAAAGGCAAGTGAAAAAGGAATTTTCTCACCCAGTACAGACAAGGGAATGCGATTCATAAGATAACAAGCAGTAAGAACCGCATCACCATCGAACGAATGTGGAACACGACTTTGAATGAGAAGGGTTCAAGTAACATCAAGCAAGTGGTGATGCTTTCGTTATGCAACACCATTTTGTTGAGACGTGTAGGCACATGAAGTTTGATGAACAATACCACAAGATGAGAAGAACTACGAGAGTACAAGAGTACAAATTCCAATGCATTGTCAGTTCGCACAAATTTGTCCGTGGAGGAAATATATTCTTTACTTCATTGATAAACAATTTTATTATATTTCCAGTCTCAGATTTATCCTTTAATAAGAAAATCCAGAACAAACGAGAGAAACCATCTACATCGACTAGATAAAACATGTGTTCCTGGTGATCGAACACGACTTGGGCCCCAAATGTCTACATGAACCAATTCAAGAAAAGAGTTACTACTCCGACCCTGGCGACTATGGAAAGCAGACCGATGATGCTTTCCTAACTGACATGCCTCGTATTGAAAGGATGAGCGATGTAAGATCTGAGGAAGAATGTAACTCATCTTTTGAAAAGGAAGGTGACTAAAGTGTATGTGCCACACGAATGGAGAGACTCATCTTGTAGGATGAGAAGATAGACCAACATATGGAGTATGTACCAGTCGATAGAGGCCGCCCTGCTCACAGCCACAACCAATCACCCTACTTGTAAGAATAGCCTGAAATGCAAGAGAAGATGGGTCAAAAATAACACGACAATGTAAATCCTTTGTAATTTGACTACACAAGCAACAACAAAACCTTTTTCCACATTAAGTGGGATCAACTACATGGATTTTTTTGCCTCCATTCATATCTATCTTGGGTCATTATCGGGCTTAGATCCAAAAAACTATGATCCCTTCGTATAGTCTCATTCGAACACTTCTTGGGCCTTCCTTGCCCTCTCTTAGCTGGCTCAACATCCCAAAACTTGCATCTCCTCATTGGTGCATCAGTTGACATCCTTTGCAAATGGCCAAAGCACCTTACGTGATTTTCTCGCATCTTATCCTCGATCGAAGCTACATCATCTTTCATTCTGATTGCATCATTCTGAATCCAATCTTTACGTGTATGGCCACACATCCACCTTAGCATTTTCATTTCTGATATTGTTATTCTCTGCACATGTCCACATGCCAACATTCAGATCCATAGAGCATAGCAGGTCTCACGATTGCTTTGTAAAACTTTCCCTTGATTTTCAAAGGAATTTTCTTAACACAAAGAACAGTAGAGGCTCCTCTCCACTTTAACCAATATGTATATTTGATTCTATTAGTAACATCTCCATCAATTTCCCCATCATGTTGCAAAATAGATCCAATTATCTAAAAGAATCTCTCTTCTGAATGTTATGGTCACCAATCTTTGCTTCGATTCCTTCACCATTGCTTTCATCAAAAGTGCACTCCATATATTCAGTTTTTGCTCTACTTATATGAAATCCTTTAGTCTTCAATGCATGTCTGTAGACCTCAAGCTTCTCATTTATTTACGCCATCTCTATCCTCATCAATCCCACAATATCAACAACGAATAACACACACATACACACACACACCAAGGTATCTCATCTTGAATGCGACTTGTTTTTTTTTGACGCTCAAAAAAGGGGGAAGCACTCAGCGGTGTTCGCCCCAATTTATTAAAAAGTAAAGAAGGGAGTACTGTGAACCCCCGAGGATCCGAGTACCCATTTACGCGCATTTCGCAATGATTCATTCACATTTGATCGCACTTGTCGCAGAAAAACAGGGAAAATTTTTCGCGCAACTATGGCATTCATTTCCAACACATAACCACAATTAAAAGAGACAATATGGCACCAAAAATTTCTTTTCATTATTTTCCATATATTTTTACATCATGTACAATGTCTGCCAGTATACACAATATATCCCAAAATGTAGTACATAAGAGAAAAGAAGGGAAACATTTACATCACTATCTGAACAAAAACTGAGACGAAATACTTCATACCGTCTGGTGTATACTCGGTCTCCAGGAAGCATGTATATCTACTGGAATGCAGGCTGTTTGCCTGCCAAACATGTTAGGAAAGAAAAGGCGTCAGCGGTTGCTGGTACCTCCCAAAAACTTATAAAATAACTAGACATTTGTGCAAAAACAAGCAAGTAAAAAGGTGGAAAGTAAAGTCTACATCTACTTGCGTAAGTAAAAAGGCTTTTCAGGCTATTTGTAAGCATCTCAAATGTTTGTCCCATAACCCGGCATTTCCCACATGTGACATATTTATATAGTAGTTGCATATTCATGAGTGTATGAGTGTGAGCACATATATCATTTTCTTTTGATCGTAACTTCTCCAATTCTTAACTTCAATGATTCAGATATAACTCCAGATGATTTAGATGTAGATATGAATGATCTAGATATAGAATCGCCAAGTATGTTGGCGAAGTAAACTCAAGCGGTGAAGAAGCCAACAAAAGGGCTCTTCCGTCTCGCCCTCTAATTGGAAGGACGGTCCAATAGAGGGATAGGTCTACTCCCAAACTACGCCACTGCGACGGGTGAGAGAGACTTTCTAGAAAAGTCGCTCTAGAAACCTGCCTGACTAGTACAGGCGAACGAGCTTGTACGTAAAACTGAAAACCTAGGATCCCCCGCCTGGGTATCCTAAAAGTCAGGGTCAGCGGAACTGGTCTAAAGACGGGATCCCAACGAGGCGTAAAAACACCGCGAGCTCGCGTAAAAAAAAACCGAAGGGGAACTGGGATCCTAGACCCGCGCACTTGGCGGCCGCTGCCCAAACTGGGCTTCCTTTCTTCCGCCCAGTTGAGGGTCACCGCACCCTCGCACGGTCAGGTGTAAAGGTCACCGTGACCGGCATAATTATCTAGTATACCATTAGATTCACTCATTTGTCTATTCAAACTTCTGTCAAACATCCTTCAATGATATTTCAAAATTTATTTAAAAGAGCCATAATCTTTTTTTTGACGCTCAAAAAGGGGGACGCACTCAATGGTGCTCGCTCCGATTTATTAAGAAGTTAAAGAGAACTTACATGCGACACGCGTACAGGAGACATACAAAGATAAAAACAGGAGGTATCGAGATCAGATACCTCCGCTAAAGTAGAAAAACCCTACACATCAGTCCAATCACGAGTGAGACGCGAAGCCGAAATAAGAACGTTCTCGGAGTAAAATCTCTGACGTGCAAAGAGGGCCTCATTTCTCCCAACCCAGATGCTCCAAAGCCGCGCAATAGCAGAAAGCAGGTCCGTCCTCGCCCTAGCCCGAGATGAAACCAAACTGTCGCAGAACGAAGAAGAAGACGACACATCAAGCCACTCCAGATCTGACCAAATGCCATGGGTTCTGCCGCAACGAAAGAATAGGTGGTCGATAGTCTCCGCCTCCAAGTCACAAAGCCCACAGATAGAGCTTACGTTGTGAAATATCAAGGCGCACCGGCTACGAGTCAACAAACGATCACGCCGAAAGAGCCACAGAAAAATACCTATACGTTCGGGGATCCCGAGGCTCCAAAAGAATTGACAATCCCGATAAAGAACCACATCTGCCGCACCAGGAGGAGGAAGGATAGCACGGTAAGCCGCACGAGCGGAGAATGAGCCGTCCTTCCAAAGCAAATGGTCACTACCGACCAAAGGCTTGGGAGCGCCATCGAGAATAGCCAAAAGAGCGAAGAGATCCTCCTGCCGCCGATCAGAGAGATTAGCCACGAAAGTGAGGCCCCATGAAGCACCATCCCAGCAAGAGGCCACCTTGGATTCCTTATCCGCCGCCAGGGCGAACAAACGGGGGAATAACTCCAGAAGAGGACCCCTCCCGGTCCAATCATCGCCCCAAAAGCGGATCAGTGAACCGTCCCCCATCTTAATTCCAAATAAGGAGCGGTTGCGAGAAAGGGAAGCAACAATGGCACGGGTGAAAGAGGAAGGGGAGACCCTCTGGCGGCCGCGTGGATCAAAGAACCTGTCCACTCCTACCGCCTCCCGCAAGAAGTTCAACATAAAATTTTCCTCCCGGCCCCAAAGTCGAGCCACCCATTTGAGCAAGAGGGCCTCGTTAACGACCTCCAATCTTCTCACGGCCAGCCCCCCCTCCTGCTTCGGCCGAGTAACCTCGTCCCAACGAACCAAATGCACCCCCCTCCTCCCCTCCCCCTTCTTACGCCAAAGAAATCTTCGAAGGCACGAATCCATCCTCCGCCTGATCCCCTTTGGCATGCCCTTAACAGAGAAAAAGTAGATTGGGATCGAAGACAATACAGATTTGAGAAGAATCAATCGCCCACCGCGCGACAGAATGGCCGCCCGCCACCCGGCCAAGCGAGATTCGAGCCTTTCCACCACTGCCTGCCAGTCACGTAAGCGGGCACACCCCACCGTCAAAGGAAGCCCCAAATAGTCCAAAGGAAGAGCGCCCACAGAGCAGCCCAAGATCCGCGCATATTCCGCTACCTCATCCCGCGAGATGTTGAAAGGGACCATAGAGGATTTGTCATGGTTTATGAGGAGGCCCGAGGCCTCGCTGAAGAGGTCTAGCGTGGTAGCCATACCAGCCACATCCGAATCATCGCCCTCAATAAAGCATATCGTATCATCAGCGAATTGAATAATAGGGACATGGTATGGACCAAGAGAGCACCCGCGAGTAAGGCCCGCCGCAGCCACATTATGAATCATCCGAGGTAAGACGTCAGCGGCCAAGACAAATAGCATAGGAGCAAGGGGGCACCCCTGTCGAATCCCCCGCCGAGGCTGGAATAAGCCCCCAGCCATGCGCCCGTTGATAAGAAGCGAGAGAGAGGCCGTTGAAACGCATCGACGCACCCACGAGATCCACAGCGATGGAAAGCCTCGCCTCTTCAGAACAGACCAAAGAAAGCGCCAATCCAACGAATCGTATGCCTTCGTGAAGTCAATCTTCCATAGAAGCCCCCTAGCACCGGTCTTGTTCCATGCGTGGATAATCTCCGAAGCCACCGCATAGCAGTCACAAATTTGCCGGCCTCGAACAAAGGCCGCTTGAGTAGGCGAGATGAGAGTGTCAAGAAGAAAAGCCAGACGCCGAGCAAGCACCTTCGCAATGATAAGGTATAGTGCATTGGAAATGGAGATCGGCCGAAAGTCCTCGATACGGTTGGCGGACGAAGTCTTGGGAATGAGAACAATAAGAGCCCTGTTAATTTTGTCAAACCCGTGGTTCCCATCACAAAATTCACGGGCAACATCCAAAACGTCATGAGAGAGCACATCCCAAAACTCCCGGTAGAAGGAAACAGGGAAGCCATCAGGGCCCGGCGCCGCGTCGGAGTTGAGAGCCCATACAGCCTCCTTCAGCTCCTCCATGGAAATAGGCCGAATGAGGCCCAAAGCAGTATCCTGCTGGAGTGTGCTAGCCCCACTACCCGACCAACGCCACACACGCGCAGACCGACGCCCGAACCATTCCTTAAAATAAGCCACGGAGGCGTGGCCCAATTCCCGCTCCCCCTGGACAAGGTTGCCATTAATCAGCATCGAGGGAATAGAATTAGAGCGTCGCCGACCGCTCGCAATTCTGTGAAAAAAGGTAGTGTTGGCATCGCCTTCTTTCAACCATCGCATCCGAGAACGCTGACGCCATTCAACTAGGCGTTTCCGATCCTCCACCTTGACCGTGTCCATGGCCGCCGCGCGCTCAACCAGCTCGTCCGCAAACAAGTCCCTGTCATTCTCAATGCGATCAAAGCGCAAAATCACCTCGTCGGCCGCCAGGCGAGTAGCAATACGTGCAGAACATGTTTCCTTCTTAAAAGACGCAAGTATCCTTCTGAGAGACGCGAGTTTGAGGTGAATGCGGCAAGCGGCACTGCCTGTGTAATTATCCTGATTCCAATGATTTCGAACCAAATCCCTAAATCCAGACTCCAGAAGCCAAGAACGCTCGTAACGGAAGATGCCACGAGGCCGAATATCCTCCCCAGCCGACCGAATAATGGGGTTGTGGTCCGAGAAGGATTGCGGTCTAGAAGAGACCTCACAAAAAGGAAAAGCCTCCATCAAAGTGTTATTCGCCAAAAAACGATCAATCCGCGACCGCGAGGAGTTGCTCCGCCACGTGTAAGAAATGTCATTTGGGGCTAGCGGTTCAAGAGCTAGATCATTAATATTAATACAGTCCCAAAAATCGGAGGAGCCCGGGTCCTGACCACCCCGACCCCGAGGGCGATCCTGAAAATACAACGTGACATTGAAGTCCCCCCCAACAACCAAGGCATGTCGCCCAAAGCGTTAGCGTCCTCGCGTAAGTCCTCCCAAAGCTCGCGGCGAGAAATATGACAAATAGGGGCGTACGTACAAGTAAATGCCATAAGAGTATTAGAGACACAACAATTCAAAACCACCGAGAGGGAATGACGGCCCATCCGCATGGAAGAGAATGAAAACCGCGACGAATGCCAAGCCACAATAGCACCACCCCTAGCACCAGTCGCATCCAAGGCACGAAAGACATTAAGATGGCCAGCGCCAAAAGACCTCCATAAGTCCTCATCCAGCGCAGACAACTTCGACTCCTGAATGAAAGCGATATCACAGTCCCATTCCACAAGACGTGTTCCCAAAATGCGCCGACGATCAGGGTCCTCCAGACCACGCACGTTCCATGACAAAATCTTCATTAAACAAAAATGAATCCCAAAAAGAACCCCGGGAGGTAGAGAGACATCAAAGACCACCAGGGTAGCAGTCCTCAAGCTGGAAGAGGCCCGCCGCCTCCGCCACCGCATCGCGCAAGGACTGACAAGAAGATAGCATAGAGGTTCCAGAGCGAGAAAGCCGCCTTCGAGAATAGCTCCTTCCATAGCGGGACGAAGGAGTATGTCCCGCAATCGCAGCATCATCATCCGTGGGGGTCGCCACCTCCCATTCGGCCGAGGATGGGGGTGGGAGAAGCAAGATCTCCCCCGCATCGGACGATGGAAAAGCCTGGTCTTCACCACCAAAAATAGAGTCCTGCGTTCGCGACTGCACCGACAGAGGAGGTTGCACATAGAGGCCTCCGTTCAAGTCTTCCAGATGAAGTGCGAGAGAGAAAGGCACTAAGTGATGGGTCGGGGACACAAAACATCGGGTCCCCAAGAAAGATGATCCGAGAGCGAGTAAGGATCCGATAGCATCTGCTCCGAGAAGGCCCTCTGGGGAGCCCAAATACTGGTATCAAGTGGGTCCCAAGGAAGAAATGTCTTGTGCGTGCAGTGATCCACGTGAGAAGAACCCTCCGACAAAAAGGGAGTATCAGGGGGAGGCAGATCATTCTCGGGAGAAACATAAGCCACCAAATCGCGTATATCACCGCATGCTTGAATGTCCCGAGATGCCTCTTTGCAATCACGTGAGCAGTTTCCCATGCATGGTGACGCTTCGAATACATCCCTGGAGGGCGCCACGTGGCAGGGAGGAAACCGACCGACACTTGTCTCCGCCGAAACCTGCACCGCCAGAGAAGACGAAGGGACCCCCGGCAAGTCCGCCGAAGGAGGATGGGGAGCCTGCCTTGTCGCCGTCGACCGAAAGAAGAACTCAATCATGAATGTCCAGCGACCCAGGGACATCTTCTCCATGAGGACCTTGCCTGTCATCTCGTTAATGAAAGCTTAAGAGCCTTCAACCAGAACACGGGTGCACATCCAATCGGCCCCAGGGGAAAGGCCATCGTCAAGAATGGCAAGGACTTGTCCCCACCGGCGAGCAGCTTTGGAGAGAGCATGAATCGTCCGAGAGAGGAACGACACCCCCCTCACCTCCGCGACACAAACCTTCGTGGTGGAGGTAGCACCATCGGCCACCCGCAAACTCCGCCACAAGACCCCGGAGATATCATGGATTCGAAGAAGGTTCTCCCGTTGATCCGGGGAGAGCCCTCGAACGCAGCAGCGTCCCGCATCGAGTATGACGAAATCACCAACAAAAGCTTCGCCTAAGAAGTCCAACGTACGAGCACGAAGTTCGCCCAACCATCACCAGAGTTCTGCAAAACCCCCACCACCGCATCCCCCTTGAGGTCAAGCACCCGACTCCGTTGCAGCCGTCCCTCGCCTCCCTCAGCCTCCGAACTCCCGCCGTCTGGTGCCGAAAGAACCCTCGCCCCTCCCCTAAGAGAAGGTTCCCCCGACTCCTCCACCAGCTTAACCGGCCCCGCTCCGACCTCCCTGCCCTCCTCCATCTTGGACTCTTCGTCCAATACGTCGACCGACTCACCAGCCGCTCCAACCTCCGCCCCGCCGCCTGACCCGCTTCCCGCCTGCATCCCATGCAACGGTCCCCGAGGAGAGACAGGACCACCCGACAAAACTGCAGCATCTGCACCACTGGCGCCAACCACCTGAGCATAAGATCGAGAGTCGCGACCCCCATGCAAACCATGCGCACTCCACCGCACCGCCGAGCTCGTAGCAGCCAAGTGCGGCCGTCCAGCAACGCCCGATGAGGTCGGTGGAGCCAAGTGCGGCCGTCGAGCGACGCCCGCCGAAGACCAGCAGGAAGACCTCCGATGGCCTGGCTTGCCACAGAGGAAACATCGAGGGGGGGCACTGCATTCGGAGGCAATATGTCCACGAACGTCACAGCGGAAGCAGCGCTTACCCGGCTTAGCACGAGAGACACGAACCCACGTACCATCAACCTCCCCAGGCTCGAAGCCAGGAGCGCGAGAAGGACCACCGTCGCGAGAAGGACCGCCATTCGAGCGTCGGAGGTCGTTCGCCATATCGCCCTTCGCCTGACCGCTCTTCGGTCGCCACGCCTTTTCAAAGAGCCATAATCTTATGAAGTCACAAGATCCAACGACCTCCGGAATAGTCATTTATTTGTAGCTGGAGTTATTGAATGAGTTTTTTTATAGTTAACAATTTGACAAACAAAAGTTGGTCACCTGTCAGTAGATGGTTTCAACTAATAATCGTCATATGAAAGAAATGCGAGATAATTTCATCATGTGATAGATATGAGATAATTATTTAGCTTTAATATTTACGTAAGATTATTTATTTAAAAGCTGATACATTCTAGTTATTGAATTAATAAGTGCACAAACAAAAATGTCAGATTTGTTTCTCTGTATAAGAGATTTATATTTTTATAATCTGAAAGCAAGTAATGATGCATTTGGATGCATTAAGGATCCCTGTTCCATAGACATGTCCAAGGAATCATGCAGTTGGAGGTTGTTCTTCAATGAAAGACAAATGCTACAGGGAAATGGGGATTATTTTCAGCCAACACGAAATATACATGCAACAAAACTATGCCAGTATCTTAGTATGCCCACTTGATTACTACTGTGTTCCATAATTAGCCCAAAACTAATACTTAATAAAAACCGGATGATATCAATTTAATTGCCAAATTTTGCGTGTCAATATTCTGACCATATATGTAACAGTAAATCCTTTACTGGAAAGTTTTATAAATATGATTTTTTTTGTACAGATAAATATTCCCAATGATATAATTTCAAAAGTTCTCTCAAGCACTACAAGCATAATCTTACACCATGCAAATTTTACATATGCATGCTTCATCCGGAGCTTTAAACCATATACATATATATGTATATAATTAAGAATCAAACCTAAATGTCACAATAGTTGCCTGTCATATCGTTTTAATTTCCAGGATAATCAAGCCATAATAATTCAATTTTATATTTTAAAGATCAATCGTGACAAAAGCGAGATCAATGAATCGTGACAAAATCGTGACAATTAACGTTAGAAGAAGACTGAAATTATCGTAGAGGTTACACAGAGATAACCAATAAGAAGAATTTGAAGAGGTAATATCATGAATGACAGCAAAAGAAAGATCAAGAGTTGTACGAAACATGTGTAATAAGCATGCATGGCAGCAATAAGATGGGAAAAGGAGGTACCTTCTAGATCAATGAACAGGACTGCAATCCATCGATCTTCTATTTGAAGAGTCAGAACTTTAATTATGATCAAACAGACCTTAAATGTTTCAGAATTATAAATTTTGGAGATTTTTCTTTACTAAACTATAATTTCTACAGATCTTGAAAAATAATCAAACCTTAAGTCTTGTCTAGTACTCCAGAATTTCAGATCTTATGCAACTGCATCTGATGGAAAAAGGGGCTGAAGTCTTCCAATGATAGCTGCTGAAGGAGAAAGACAGCAGCTCCTCCCAACAAATTTTGAAGAATGGAGTGCCCCTTTTCGGTGGAAATGTGAGAGGATTTAGAGGGAAAGGTCGATATATATATATATATATATAGGGAGAGAGGGGGTTAATTGATTGCCAAATGGAAAGAGTAAAAACAACACGTGGACAAGAGCAAAGCGGTGGGGAAAAACCACGGCTGGCTGAACAGTACAGGCTGTGCCTGTATTATTTCAATTTTTTTTAACCGCACAGTCTGTGTCTGTATTATTTATTTTTTTTACAAACTTCTCCTTATTTGAAATACTCAAAATAGATCGTATCTGCACCTCGAGCTTTCGTTTTCGACGCGAAATATCTTGATTTGATCGTCTTTCAACGACGATCAAAATGAGTATAATATTGATATTCTTTTGGTTGGGTTTTGAACCCCTGAAATTTTCGGATACGGATTTTGTTTAAGGTTAAATTTTACGATTTAAAAATATCAAACGACCTCCAATTGATGAACGGTCAATTCCGTTGGTCTTGTGTCGTCGAATCGGATCTCATGGTGGTCTCGGTTTGTTTTACGGTTTCCGAGTTCGCGTCGCGGCTTTTCGCGGCGCACAATAAGAAGGGACCGATTTTTGGTCGATTTCGTCCGAACGACTTTTGATTCATGATCAGTTGGTCGTTTTAGGTTGTTTAATATTGACCGACAATGCTTTTGGGTTCATTGGACCCAAAATCGGACGAGTTCGGATTTGTTAGAATATGGATGTTACAAATGTACTTACAAGATGGATGAAGAAAATAAAAACGAGTGGTAAAAGGTATCAAAAAAGAGATACCCCCACATACCCAATAGAACGCTACCCGGAAGACCAATCGTGACAAAAGCGAGACGTCGAGATACAAATGTTTTCCTTGTAGAACCTCTGCCGAGCAAATAGTGCCTCGTTTCTTCCCAACCAGATGCTCCATAGACGCGCAATCGGGACCATCAGGTCCGCCCTTGACCGATTCCTGGCGTTAATCAAACTGTCGCATAATGCATCAAAGCTGGATATATTCAGCCACCCTAAATCGTCCCAGATGGCACGAACACGGTCACAAGGGAAGAAGAGGTGCCCGCTGGATTCCACCTCCGTGCCACAAAGCCCGCACAATTGCGAGACATTAGGAAACATCATAGCACAACGGTCGCGAGTAAGCAGCCGACCACGCCTAAGAAGCCATAGAAATATACCCACCCGTTCCGGCAATTTGAGACTCCAAATGAACTTGCAATGATTCAGCAGGGTCGCATCGACCCCCACGGCGCTGGGAAGAAGAGCGAAGTACGCCTTCCGCGTAGAGAAAGTATCCTCCTTCCAAGCGAAGTGATCACGCCCCCCAGTGGGCGTGGGAGCATCAGAAAGAAGAGCCATCAAGGACGTGAAGTCGAGCAGACGCTGATTCGATAAATTAGCAACGAACAGAGGGCACCAGCAACCATCGGCCCAGCAGGAAGCCACGGTGGCGAATTTGTCGGCCACCAGCGCAAAGAGGCGAGGAAACAAATATTGCAAAGCTCCCCTCCCGGACCAATCATTTGACCAAAAGCGGAAAGAATTCCCATCACCCAGAATAGGTTTAAATAATGATCTGTTGCGATTAAAAGCGGACAAAACACCGCGCCAAAAAGAGGAAATGTGTCCCTCGGGACGCCCCCGTGAAGCGGATATTAAATCAATCCCCGCCGCCTCCCTAAGGCATTGCAGCATGAAATTATCTTCCCTGCCCCACACCTTCGCCGCCCACTTGAGAAGCATAGCCTCGTGCACCACCTCCAGCCGTCTCACACCCAAGCCCCCATCGCGCTTCGGACGCGAGACAACCTCCCAACCCACCAAATGGACCCCCTTCTCCCATCGCCCTTCTTACCCCAAAGAAAACCCCGCATACATTTTTCCAATCGCTCCCGAACCCCCTTCGGCATGCCACACACGGACAGGAAATAAATTGGGATTGAGGAGAGCACGAATTTAAGAAGAACTAACCGACCTCCCCTGGAGAGAAGCGCCGCGCGCCAGCCAGCCAGACGAGCCTCCATCTTCTCCACCACCTTCCGGCAATCACGCAGCCGAGCACGCGCCGCGCGACTTGTTAACTCGTCCATAATCAAAGTAAAAAGGAATGGACTCAATGTTGAACCTTGATGCAAACCAATGTTTTTGTCAAAATAATCAATTTTTCCAGACTGTATCCTTACACAAGATGAAGCCCTATCATACATATCTTTGATGAGGTTAATGTACAGGACATGTACTTGTCTCTTCTCCCAAACTCTCCATAATATCTTCCGTGGGATAGAATCATAAGACTTCTCCTAATCAATAAAAATCATATGGAGGTTCTTCCTTTTAGCACTATAAAAGAATGTGATGTTTTTTGTTTCCCCATTGTCTTCTCCCAACTTTGTCGATGTCATTATTTTCTAACAAGTGTGGGAGAAAGGGGGGAGTATTGTATAGAGTTTTACAGGCCATATTTTCAGATTCTCCAGACTCTTGGCCAACTAGATTTTCCAAACTCTACAGATGATCAAACTCGACATTCAGATGTTTCCGAGTCTTCAGTTTGATGTGCACATGTTTGCCATCACTTTTTTCAGTGGTCCACATCTTTTATTTTGGTCAAAGTTTTCATGTGTTCTGTAGGGACTCCAGAGTAGAGATCCCATTCCCTATGCCATGTGGGTTGGGGTTTTCATGTAGTTTCATAGGGACTCCAGAGTAGAGATCACATTCTCTGAGTCAGTATGGAGAGATCCAGTTCTCCGATGGGGAGACTTTTCAGACTCCAATCTCCAACGATCGTGGACTCCGGCGAGGATTGTCTCCACGACTTTTTCAGCTCAGCTCTTTCAGAGATGGAGCAGTTGTCCACCTATTGTGACGGGCGAGAGTACTCCGACGAGAAGACTTATTTCAATTGCGATAACTCTGACATGCACAACACAGAGCACATGATCTTCGACGAGGAGATTCATTTTGACTCACATTTCAACCCGTTTATTCTTCCTCACCTGCACAACATGAGAATCAACATCCTTGACAACAACCGAGAGTTGTGCGTGCTGAGTTGATATTGTGTGTAGTGTCTTGTAATGTGAGTTTGAGTGATTTCTTTCTGTTTGTCCAATCTGAGCATTGCATGCTCCAGCTTGAGGGGGAGTGGTAGAGTATACGCCACTTATCATGTAAGATGGGTAAATGGATCCTTCCAAGATCCATTTACCACTTCCCACAGTTTAGTCCCACATACACCAGTGGTGGGAGTTGGAGGGTCTGTGGAGGCTATATAAGAAGCCCCAGACCTCCTTCATCCAATGAGAAAGTTCTATAACCAATCAACCCTTTGAGGCGTTCTCCCGTAGTTTTATCACCCTCCTTATGGAGTAGAGTTTCACGTTAAAAATCCCATGTTATTCATTATTTTTATCATTTGTTTCCGATACGCTTTTACATTATTATTTCCTAATACTTATTGTTGCAGACTTGCAGTATACGTCACTTACGTGGTAGATGATAATTGGATCCCTTAAGGGTCCAATTACCACATTCAGTGTTTAGTTCCACATCTACTAGTGGTGGGACTTGGAGGGT
Organism: Ottelia alismoides; assembly: GCA_037367405.1. NCBI lineage: Eukaryota > Viridiplantae > Streptophyta > Magnoliopsida > Alismatales > Hydrocharitaceae > Ottelia > Ottelia alismoides. The sequence continues at coordinate 145,468 of JAZKJV010000610.1, forward strand.
CTGTGGAGGCTATATAAGAAGCCCCAGATCTCCTGTATCATATGAGAAAGTTGATTGCAACTACAAACCCTGTGAGGCATTCTCTCGTGGTTTTATCCCCCTCCTCAGGGAGTAGGTTCCAAGTAAAAATCCCAATATTTTTCTTTGTTTATTCTTTATCCCTGATGATGTTTCCACATTTCATATTTCTAACATGGTATCAGAGCGGGTTCGATTCTCGAGGGTTTATTTTCTGATTTGTTCAAGATTCGATTATCAAGAAGATTCGGTTCTTGCGTATTATTCTAAAGATTTATCTTTATGTTCATGATCATGCTCATTCAAAATTCACATTCTAGGGTTTTCAAATTGCACTTCCAAAGTTTCTAGAATTTCAGAAAGCTTAGAAAACCACCAACTTCATATTTAGAATTCCGGAGAGGAATATTCATCAAAGGTTTGTGATTCCAAGCCGCAACATGAAGTGCTATCCACATTCCAGAATCTGTTTGAATTTCTCATGAAACCCTAGATATTCAGGATGTATTTGTTTGCTACATTCGCAAGATCTGGAGTTGTTTTTTTAAAATTATATATGCAAAGAAGGTCACAAACGGTGCAAGGCGGCGACAGTTGCAAAGCGGCTCCAAGACAATCCTTGAAGTGGTGCACATTGCATCCTCTAGGCTATATGATCAATCCTCCAGGCGGCACATACTTCAGCGCATCTCCTTGCATCACCATCTATGCACTAAAGGAATTGAAGAAAGAAGAAGTCTTGGTGGTGGCGCAATCATCTTCGTGAGGCGTAACTCCTCCAGATTCCTCCATCGTGCGCACTCCTCCACGCTCTGCAACATCTTTCGCTATCTTCTCTAGCACAACGCACCTCCGTGTGCCCCTTGATCAATCACAAGAGAAGAGCCCCTAGGCGGAGCAATATCACCCACCAAGTTGCATCTCCCAACGACGAGCTCCCCTGATCGCATGCACATCTGAAAGTGGTGAAGGTTCCAACGCATCAAATTTCGTGAAAACAATCCCATGCGACACTAGCGCACCCCCTCCCAACTGACACATGCTCCTCTGCAACACCTCCAAGCCGAGACTCCGAGCTTCCTCATGTCCAGGCGCAAGGCGGCGGTGATGGGTTCTTGTGAACCCTTGAGCGGCAGCGGCAACAACGAAGAATCCCCATCTTGGGTGTGATACGATTTGGAGTTCCAAGTGAGAACCATAAATAAGAGCTGCCCAAGTGGGATATTGCCGTTAAAAAAAAGAGAGGGGTGCCTTGTTTGGAAAAAAAGGAGAGAAAAAAGGAAAAGATGGGCCAAGTTTTTTAAGCCCAAGTGGGCTAAGTTGTGTTTTGGGCCCAAGTTGGCCCGTTTTTTAAAAAAATTCTTTTGAAAAAGATTCGTACAAAAAACCATATGCGACAAAAAGGGTAAAGGAAAGCCATAAAAAATGGAACAACTAAAAATGGCTTAAAAAAGAAAAACGTATAGCCTGAAAAATGATCTGTGAAAAATTTTTTGAGAAGAAAAGTCAAAGAAAAAAAGAGATCATCTAAGTGATTTATTGATTTTTGTTCCTCCCCATTTTTATGTCTTCTCTCAACTTTGTCGATGTTATTATTTTCCGACAAGTATGAGAGAAGTGGGGAATATTGTGTAGAGTTATAGGTCTATTTCAGATTCAGATTCTCCTCGCCAGATTTTTCAGAGTCTACAGATGTTCAGATTTCATACTAAACGATCAGATTCCGGGTCATTAGTTTGATGTGCACATGTTTGCCATCTTTTTGTGGTCCCCATCTTTGTTTTTGATCTCAGAGTTGTCATGTGACACATATGGACTCCAGAATAGAGATCTCATTCTCTATGCTATTGTGGGCTAGGGTTTTCATGTGGTTTCATAGGAACTCCAGAGTAGAGATCCCATTCTCTGAGCCAGTATGGGAGAGACGCATTTCTCTGATGAGGAGACTTTTCAGACTCCATTCTCTAGCCATCGTGGACTCCGCCGAGGATGTCTCCATGGCTTTTTTCAGTTCGGCTCTTCAGAGATGGAGTAGTTGTCCATATGATTCAGTCTTCTACATGTGGCGGGCTAGAGTACTCCGATGAGGAGACTCTTTTCAATTTCAATGACTCATACATGTGCAATACAATTGACATGTTCTCCAACAAGGAGACCCAGTTCGACTCACACTCTAGCCTGTTTGTCCTCCTCACATGCACATCATGAGAAACAATGTCCTCGACAACAACCGCAGTTGTATATATGCTGAGTTGATATTGTCCATAGTGCCTTGTATTGTGAGTTTGAGTGATTTCTTTCTATGTATCCAAGCTGAGCATTGCATACTCTAGCTTGAGGGGGAGTGTTGGATTATGCGTCACTTATGTGGTAGACGGGTAA
>JAZKJV010000611.1:0-81303 GCA_037367405.1 Ottelia alismoides
TAGGCCCCGTCCTCAAGCAACAGGCTTCGGCCTGTACTTACATCCATACTGGCTGAATGCAGATGCTTAATTGAGTTTAGGCAGTCCTAATATCTCTTGAAGTTCAAAAAAAATATTTTTGAATGAAGGAGTTGGATTGATCCTCTTACACTTCCACCCAGGATCTGGAATGATTAAGGAGACTTAGTTTTATGAGGTCTTTGAGATTTTAGGTTAACCAACCTTAGCCATCAGGGTCATAGACTTAATCATCCACATTCCCCTAGATTTCTAGATTTGCATGCTATATTTCATGCTTAGTCTCAGACATAAAGAATATGATCAGCACATCACATGCACGACTCAGTTTTGAGGAGATGAGTTGATTTTTCACCTGAGGGATTGGGATGAGGAAGTCGAGTTTGGACTTGATCTAATGATGCTCGAGGATGGGATAAAATCTTTGAAGGCTTCATGAAACCTGAGTGTCAGCAATTTTAGCCAGTATGAGAACTTGGTTCTTATACTAATCTCTTGATATTGACCTAAGTACCAGGGTGTGATATTATAAAATTGTTGATCAGTGTGCGCCAACTCTAGGTAAAAGCAGAGGAGCTAGCCAAAAATTTTACAAGTCAATGAAATACCAAAGAAAAGCTCTCATTCCACAAAGTCAAATATCAAAGAGCTTCCACCAAAGGCGAGCGCTCCCAAACTTTTCAAAGTGTCCACTTGGACCACCGCTATTAGGACCAGGAGTCGGGCTTGCACCAAAAAAAGGGCTCTGCATCGTAAATGCTACAAGTCTGGGTGTTAAAGGTACGGTAGGTACTCAAAAGAGACACACCTCGGTGTATTCCCAGGGAAACAAGTGCAGACGGCTCCAACTTTTCTTGACGGACGCACTAATCAACACCAAAAAAATGTGTTGCGTAAAAGGCACTAGAGAGAATCCTTGTTCCAATGAGAGGGAGAGAAGAAATGACACAATCCCATGCCCTCCATTACTGGCCTTCCATCGACGTTTTCTAAGTCTGACAACTAAAGAGATGGTAGACTGGATGCAAGATTTGATTTATTCCCTAGTATTGAGGATTGGGTCCTTAGGAGATTTTATTGGACCAAGACTTTAGGTGACGATTTGACTCTACTCTCGGAATTGCAGTCAATACTAAATTTCATATCCTTTAGATTATATGTACATCAGAGAGAGCCTGGAGAAGTACAGGAATTGGGTGCCTCTTGATTAAGGCTGGGGTGAACTCTAGAATTTTGAACCTCTAAAGTTGAGTGGACTTGAACAGATTGGGTCATGTACTCACATGCACAAGGGGGTTAATCCAGCTTATTCATTCTCTTTGATGCTCGAGGACGAGCATAGTTTAAGTATAGGGGGTTGATGAAACCCAATTTCATCATCTTAATTGTCCATTATTAACCCCCTTGCTTAAACAGGTGTCAATAAAACCTAGATAAAGTCCTGTAAGAGTCCCTAATAAATTAAAAACCACAAAAAATCACAAAACTAAAATCCGTGGTATTTTTAGCCTTAAAAATACCCTTAAAAATATTTCGAGTCTTTGTTTGATCTCATCTCCAGTTTTGGCCAACATGAAACTTGTAGATCTCATCAAGATCTACAACTTTCATGTTTTAAGTTTTCTCAAATTCAGCCATCTTGACCTTCATATTTCAAATTCTTGCCCTGAATAATCTGATTGGGCCACGTGGCCCGTTCTGGTGGAGCCACGTGGCCCGCCCTCTTTGTCTCTTCGGCCCCCATCTCCAGCCGTTGGATCTCTTCTTGATCCAACGGCCAGAGTATCTCCACATCCGCTCTTCTTCCTGGCCATCAGATCAACCTCCATCTCTGATCCACGCCGCACGTTCGCGCCTCACAGAGAGCACGCTACGTGGCGCTTTGAGCGCCGTCCGATGCCTTCTCTGTCCATTAAAACACCACCGTCGATTGCCGCCTAAGCCTCCAACCCTCCGATCGATCCCTAGCCCGATCTGGATCATCCGCTTCCACTGGCCCATGCGCTCAACACATGGCGCATTCATCGACCTTTGATCGCATCGCCTCCAGATCTAATCGCACCTGTTCTTTCGCGTCTAACTTCCAGCCGTTGGATCTCAAGATCCAACGGCCAGCACTTCGTCTTCCACCACAGGCTCTCGTCTCTCACATGTTCCCCATCTCGCGCACGCTCTTGCCCCTTCCATTTTTCTCCGCAACACTAGCCGCCTTCTCCATGATCTCAATATCCTCATTCCTTCTCCACTCACCCACCATCTTCGCCAGTCCTCCCTCACCCCACGAAAGCCCCGCCGCTCGCTCCACACTTCCCTCGAAACCCACAACCTCACTTCACAGAACCGTCGACTCCCATCTTCAAATACCCCACATCCCCCTCAGTCAACACTTGTCCATCTTTACATAGGGAGCAGCCCAGCCCTCCTCCATCTCCCCATGACAGGGGGAGGTGGAGGATAGAGCGAAGACGACTGACCTTCCTTGGTGAGACCTTCCGCCGTTCATGGCGGAGTCGTTGCGCCATCGCGCCTGCTCGAGCTGCTCCGAGTCGCTGCCGGGGTCCACCGAAGACCCGAGCATCATCCTCGATGCCCTGCCCAAGCTCCGCTCCGCCCAAACCTCCGGTAAGTCCCTTCCGATCCCTTCTATATTTTCCATTTATTTTCTCTTAATTTTATAGGTCGTTCTCTGCCTTCTCGTTCCTCATTGATCCCCCTACGAGCTCCGCCACGCATCCCTCTTCCACGCATCGTCCTCCGTTCATCGTCTCCTTCTTCCACACCTCCCAACACCTTCGACCCATCTCCTCCGCCGCCCACAGCGGAGGAGCTCAAAGCTCCCATCCTCTTCGCTCGCCGAGCTTCCACTTCATTGACGCACACAGCCCTTTTTGCTTCGGTCATATGCTAACCATGCATGACATCTATTCTTTCATTGGCCGGAGCACCACCGGAGCCCACTTCGTCAAATGTCGCAGCAGTGATCCGAGCTCCGATGAACCGCTCCAAAAGCTCCTGGGACCTTCCCCGAGCTCCCAGCTACCTCGACAACAGTCCAAGGAGCTCCGGGGAGGTCTGTCATGTCCGAGATGGAGTGGCAGAGGAGGAGCTCCTTCGCCGGAGCTCTGAATACGCCGCCAGCTAAAGAGGAGAAGGAGAGGAGCAGTTGCCATTGGATGACCCTTTCCAGGGGATTATCCAACGGTTCAGATGAATCCACGTCGGCCATAAGTTTCTTCTTCGGATACCGTTGGACCTCTAACATCCAACGGATTACAATGATCCAAATTAAATTCGAGTCGCTATATACGATATTTAATTTGGGTTCGTTGTAATGCGTGTACTTAGCAATTCAGTCAGAACTGAGAGAAGATCTCCGTGAAGAGTGTCTCGGCTTTAATTTATATCTCGGGCAAGTCCGGGGTCGAACTCGGGAGGCAAAGGAACAACTTGGGGTAATTCTAAAACTTAGATCTTGATTTTCAAGCGGTATTTTTTTAGATTTTTTTTAATGCAAAATGAATGCCAAATGCGAATGCGGTTGAATTAAGATACCAAGAAAGCACACAACTTAGCGAATTAAATTTAATGTGAAATCAATTCAATTTAGCCAAATTATATTTTTTTCAATAAACTCAATCCAATGAGGAACACAAAATATTTTTTTGTATTTTTTGGGGTTAAAATGCAACAAATAAAAATGCATACTTTTTATGGATTTTTTTCGTAATTTTTCAGACAAACAGTAAGCAGAAATCATGAAAAATTTACTAGAACATAAACATGATCCAAAAAACCTATAGTATATTTTTAGAATTTTTTGACAAAATGTGATTTTTTTATGGATTTTTAGTGAAAATAAAGTTACAATGAGTAATTAATTCCTAGTAAATCCACAATGTCAAATTAATCAAAGTGCGAATTATCTCTCATGGATATTTTCATATAGAATCCAGGAGACTTGAAATTTCGCAAAAATGATGTACGTGGATTTAATTAAAAATCAAATACTAAAATCACTTTATAATTTATTTCAGGCACAAGACAACTTTACTTTGATTGAAATTTGGACATATCAAGGCATCATTTTTAATTTTTATGGATTTTTAGAGCAACCGTGTGTGAGATATGAAATTAAGTGCTCAAAATGGATAAAATATGGAGAATTTCAGTTAGATAATTTTAATTAATTACCCAAATATCACAAAAATCCAAATAAATATTCAAAATGTATACAATTAGTTGCTCAACACAATGCCATTTTTCATTGAATAAAAAGATGAAATATTGAAGTCCAAATTAATGAGCAAACACGGGGGTCTTTGTGCAAATTAGAAAACAATATTTACAATGCAAATTATGTACATGGATTCTTTTGTGATTACAGAAACTATACTGAACACTTATGTAATTTTTACAATAAAAAATCAAATGCAAAAGATAACCTTTCTTCTTCACGGGGCCGATCAGGGAGAACCCAAAATGGGTCGATGGTTGTCCGTGTACGTCGGCGACGAGGGGGGCGGCGGAGCTCCACGGCGGAGGCTGGTGGGTCATGCGCAGCCGCAGGGTCGGCGGAGGGCGTTCTGGCGCGCGGCGTGAGCGTGCCGTGTGGGATGCGCGAGCGGCGGTGCCGCCTGGCTGTGCGACTAGGCGGTTGGGGCTGCCGTGCGGCGGTTGCGATGGGGAGGTGGGGCGGCGGCCTTGAAGCTGTTGTTCCACCTCCGATCTTTATATATATATATTGCTGTTGTAATGTTTTTTAATTTTTTTAATTTTTTTAAATTTTCTTTAAACAGAAATAGAATGTATAAAAAAAGGAGGGGGGAAATCGGTGGTGTGAAGGTGAAGATGGTAGAGTGATGTAAAAATGATGGTGACAAAACAAAGGGAATAAGTGAAAGGTAATAATGTTGTGATTTGATGTTAGATAAAATAAAATAACAATGGATATGAGAGAAAATACTTACCTGAATCTTCGCCGGATTGACGTAGCAGCTACGCTATACTCCTGTTGTCGCCTCGATCCAATTGGCGAAAGAAAAACTGGAGAAGCTACACGAGCTCGATGGGGAACTCGTAACGCATAATGGAGCTTCGCGGATCTCACCTGAAGGAGATCATCGCTTGAGGAAGACACTTCGCCGCTGTCACCAACAAAACACTCGGTTTTAATAATTGCAAAAATGCCCCAGTGCGTGTGGGTATTTTACAAGGAAGGACTCGTACTTTTTCATATTTATATTTTAGTCCCTTCCAGGGATCTGTTTGTAGTTATCTTTTCCTGTTTTCTTTCATTTATGCCCTTATCTTCTTTATTGCATATCTTGAGCACCGTATCTCCGTTTTAGTTGATTTCAGTTTCATTTCGAAGCTTGTTTGACGCACTTTCTAATGGCATAGTTGTTTTCCTGTTTTGTCACTATAATCTTGATGTATTATTTTAAACAACTCAAGTATCTTTTATGCCATTTAGACGACTCTTGCTTAATATGTCAAATGACTCACTGATTAAATCGGGAATTAACTAAGGGATTAAGTTGTTCATTATTTTTACCTGGGGCATATTTCCAATGCATCGCATTGCATTTATTTACATAATTAAAATAAAAAAAATACATGTGTTGTTTTAATGTCTTGTCTTGTCATGCATACTTTGACCTATTGACTTTCAACTCAACACTTAGTTAAATAGACGAAAATCTGGATAATTAGAGAAAGGCTCGTGTCCCTGAGTTCGACCTTGGTTTCTTGCCAAGTAAAATAAAATACGACCATCTTATTCTTATTGAAATATCAATGAGATGATCTTTGAGGACCCATTTTGGCCCGACTGCGATGACATCTATATAGTGTTAATTACACACTTTTAAGGGCCGATTTTGCAGGTTCGTTAATGACAAAACAGTAGAATAAGTTAGAAGTAAATTAAATAAATTAGCAAATGTTTTTAAACTAAAATATTATTGAAATAAATAATGTTAATCATTCAATAGATAATTTTATTATGATCTTTAATAAATAAATAAATAGGGTAAAATAAATAAAAACCTTTATTAATAGGTATAAAAACCTATATATACAAAAATAATTTTCAATAAATTATTTTAAAAAATAATTACATAATTTAATAATTTGTTTATTTATAGAATAAATAAGGATTTTAAATATATTTTTATTTTATTTTATGAGTTAATTTAATGGTACAAATGAATAGGAATATATACAAGATATGTACGTTATACCTATATATTAAGTACATTATTTTATTTTTGATGATTTTTTATTTTATTATTTTTATTAGAATTAAAATGAATATATACATAATATTTAAAAACACAACATGTACGCGATTATACAAGAAAATAATAAATAAAAATACAAGTATATACATATGTACAAGTATACCAATAGGGTCCCAAAACCTACTTTTTTTGCATATTACTCTGATTTTAGTGAAATAACTCTCAATTGATATTGTAAAACGAACTTTAAAAGTGAGTACACCCAAATCTGTATTCATACGACCGGGTTATGAGGTTTGAAAGTTAGACTTCACAGTTTTTAGATTTTGAGATTTATTGGTATTTATTCACATTTGTTTTTTAAGTTAATAAATCTTATATGCAATTCAGAAAAAGAATTAATTGATTGGATTGTAATAAATATAAAATAAAGAAGTATATACATAATGTACATATAGACAAAGGGGTCCAAACGTCAAAATTCACACAATTTATTTCATGACTTTTTTGGTATTTTTAATAAATATTAATAGTTACAAAGCAAAGTTTAAAGTGAGGTTGGTCAATTTGAAGTTTTATATAAATAGTTATGAACCTGGAAAGTTGAACTTTTAGGCTTTTTAGGTTCATTATAGTTATTTATTTATTGGTTAAACATTTTTTATGATATTTTTATAAATTAATATACATTATTATACACAACTTTCAAGAAGGAATTCTTTTTTATTTGAGGTTGTCTTATTGATAAATAAAATACGTGAAAATCTGTATAAGGTAAAAAATAATGAAAATATACAAGTGAAATTTGGTTTTCTTTATTTTATAAGCTATAAACCTTATCTTCCCCTACTTTATTCACGGTCGATCAAGTCAAGTCTTGACCTTCTCTCGAGGTTCCGGCTAGTCTGCATTTATTCCATGAATACATCCTTCTTTATTTCTTTTCTTTTTATTTTCTCCTTTATTATTATTTTTGGTAAAAAGAATGATAAATATACATTATTAACAATCAATGATGAATGATAAATAATAAGAATTAATAAATATATATGGTGTTTTACCCAGGATTTTAGCTAGAATAAAAGAATAAAGATATTGAATCATGGATTCATCAGGGGGTTTCTACGTAAATCATTGTCTTTTGTGATGCATGTTCTTGTTACTTGTGGGGCTTGTTGTCACTACATGGTATTAGAATGATTCTCTCAAGTCTAGGGTTTGTTGTTGCATTTCTTGAGTTGAAGCGTGTGGAGCTGCTACCTTGGGCTCCGTCTAGAGGTCATTTTTATGTTTTAGTATTCTGTTAGAGGGTGTTGCTGCTACAATTGGTGCTGCCATCTCTGGGTTACCCAGGACCTCACGTTCGTCGCACGTGAGGAGCCTAGGCTCGGGGGCCATCTTAGGTTCGGTGCCACGTGGCAACAACTGGTGGCTCGGGCTGAGGTTCGGGGAGATCCGAGCCTATAGGTTTGGAGAAGAGGCTCGGGCGCCACGTGCCTTCATCATAGTCGTCTGATCCGGATGATCGGACGACACATGTGTCTTCGTGCTCCTCCGTAGGTCACTAGTGAAGGCGGGGCTCCGGCGACCTGCCTTTTGCTCCTCCGCGATCCATGTCAGTATCTGGAGGTCGGGGAAGACTTCTGGAAGGTCGGCGAAAGCTCCTGGAGGTGCGGCGAATCCCCGCAGCTGGTCGGAGGGTGAGATTGGTGGAGCCTCACCGGAAGAGAATAGATTGAAGGAGCTCCGACGCCATCTCCGGCCAATCAAGATCCTACAAGAGTTAGTCATAGCTGAAGTGTGTCGTGCGTGGGAGGTGAGTGATATGGGGTCCTAGGGAGGTGGTCGGAGCGGGGGGGGGGGGGGGGGCAAGAGCTCCTCAGGGCGGAGCAGAGGAGGAGGTGGCGGAGGGTGGACGTGGTTGTGGAGAAAGGAGAGGTGGTGGCGGAGGGTAGCGCGAGGATGAGCGATGAGTGGCGAAGGTCGGGAGGTGGTCAGGTGACGGTGGCGAAGAGTAACAAGGTCGAGTAAATTCGAAGAATTAAAGCCAAAAAAGAAGAGGAGGGAGGTACCTCGTCGGGGAGGGGAGTCTGGTGGGTGTCGTAGCTTGGGTTGAGGCTCAGACGAGCCTCAGGGTCATTGCCCAACTGGGCAGCAGAACCAGCGAGCTCAGCGGTCGCCAAATGTGCCACGATACGGTGGAGGAGCCGAGGGTCGACACCGGGCAATAAGTCGTGATCGCCTCGACGATCTGCCCCTCCGTTGTCACCGGAGGGGCAGGGGAAGCAGGGCTTATGCCTAGAAATGGTGGACGGTGGCTGACGGTGGCGGCCAAAGGCTTCTATAGATGGAGAAGGTCCGATGGTTACGTGGTGAAAAGGGGGGTTTCGACGGCTGAGGGTTTAATGGAGGAGTGATGGAGGGTGGTCCCGGGGATTACATGAGGAAGAAAGATCGAAGGGCTACGTGATGGGGGCGTTATGAGCGGAAGAGGTGGAAGGGAATGATGGATAAAAATGGAAGGGGTGAGGTATTATGACGGTGAACGGCAGTGCTGGAGGAAGACGATGAACCACAGTCGTTGGATCTATTGATCCAACGGCTTGGATGAAGGCGCGGGCGGTCGGTTGCGATCATATCTAGGGATTGATCGAACGGTTGTGATTTAGGCGCTAACGATCGACTGGGATATGCTCCGATGGTTTCATCCCTACGGCGGTCGAGAGTGGGGTGACGTGGAGCGCGGTAGATCATAGCATAAGGAGCGATCGAGCGGCTGTGGAGAAGGGGCGACGTGGCAGTAGGAGGGCGTTGGATGGTATTAAGATAAGACGGCTGAGGTTAAGGTAATGGGTAACGGTGGGGATTTGGTCTGGTGGATTGATCCAATGGCTGGAAGCGAAGAGGCGATGGAGGGCTGAGATGGAGGCGGGGAAGAGCGCATTTGACGGCCCAGGAGGCCATCGGGTGGTGGAAGGAGGCCACATGGCGACTCCAGAGAGCGCCACGTGGCCCAATCAGAAAATTTGGAACTATAAATACAAAGATAAATATGGAATAAATAGTTATAGTTAAAATTAGGAAAAAAAGTCAAAACATGAAAGTTGCTCGTCTCGATGAGATCTACAAGTTTCTTTTTGGACGAAAAGCTAAAAGAGGTCATTTGTACAAAAAGTATTTTGGGGGGTATTTTTAAGGGGGGCAAAAACACTGACTTTTTATTTTTGAGTTGTTTTTGTATTTTTTAGTCTCTTTTAAAGGTCAGCAAATTATAGACAATTATTCTACCTAATTTTTAGGAGTTTTTGATGAGAAGATATTTACAAGAAAAATAAAGGAAATTAAATACAATTAATTATGGTTAATTATACATAATATAATACAGGATAATAATAAAGAATCGATGATGATTTTTATTGGATTGATTAAGTCAGGGATTTAATTTGCGGCTTTTAGCATGATGAATATGGGATTCATTAGTGGGCACTTTGAAATGGTTGGGAGCGCTTGCCTTTGGTGGAAGCTCTTTGATATTTGACTTTGTATGGTGAGAGCTTTTCTTTCAACAGTTCGTTCTTTCTTTTCTTTGCTTTTGAATTTTGGCTAGCTCCACTACTTTTGACAAAAGTTGGCGCACACTGATCAACAGTTTTTCAGATTTCATCATACCCTGGCACATAGGTAAATATCAAGAGATGGTACAAAGACCATGTTCTCATACTGGCTAAAGGTGCTGACACTCAAGTTTCATGAGATTTTATCCCATCCCCGAGCATCGTTAAATCAGGTCCAAACTCAAATCCCTCATCCCAGTTCCTTAAGTGAAATTTCAACTCATCTCATCACAACTACAGTCGTGTATGTGAGGTGTTGATCACATTCTTAAGGTAGAGACAAAGCATGCAATATAGCACACAAATCTTTCAAACTAGGAAAATACGAATAATTAAGTCAAAGACCCTAATGACTAAGGCTGGTTAACTCAAAATCTCAAGACCTCATAAACCAAGTGTTCTTGAACTTCACTAGTCTTCTGTGAATGTGAATGTGAAAGTATCAGGGACTAAAACAACTCATTAGTTAGGTTTTTTGTGATTTTGATTTTTGTGATTTTTTATATATTTTTTATTTTTATTTTTTTAAAGAAAGGAAAAGAAGAAAGATGATGATTTTTTTGAAAAAAGTTTTTCCTTTTTCTAGAAGAAAGGTAAATAAGAAATGACACTTTTTTTTGAAATAGATTTTTTTGTTTTTTTAAAAGAAGATAAGGAAATAAAAGAGAAAATGTTTTTTAAATATTTTTTTATTTTTACCAATTTTACCCACCATGTAATTATTGTATAATATATACAAAAATAAGTGAAAGTATGAGCTATGAATAAAGTATATATGTAATATATATACACCCCTATACTTAGCATGTGCTATATCCTCGAAGCATAAGAAACGAGGAAAAAAACATAGTTCTGCTGAACATAGGAGAGCTAAAATAACAAAAAGTATAGAAGTCTATTCACCCCCCTATACTTAGGCTCTGGTCAGCCTAAGTGTAGAAGAAGAGCAAAAAATGGGGAAGACGAGGTCAAGAGGAGAAATGGATGAGTAAATACACATGGCAGGCATCGGTTCCCCCCATATTTAGCCTCTGGTCAGCCCAAGTATAGGACATGAGTAAGTATGAGAACCGATATGATCTGAAGAATATATAGAGAAAGGAGAATGTACAAGAGTGAATGAATCTTTTAAGCCGTTGAATCTTGATGTTGCATCTTCATGAAAGTAATATGATTGTCACGACCCCAATTCCGGGCCGTCGGATCCTCCCATAACCGGATCTGGTTACTCAGCAATAATTATTCAACAATCACAACTGACATTCAAAAACAGACTGCAAAATAAAGTATATTCAGAAGAAAGTATTTCAACACTTTTCCATTCACAAAATAATGTTCAGATGATACACTGTCCCACTATAACCATTTACATATACATCAGCTTGAAAGGAAAAATACACAAAAGATTACTAACTACCTTACAAAATAAAGCTACTGTGGCTGGTTGGATGTCCAGTATGTAAGCTGGATGGATTTTTAAAGTCCTTGCGATGGCTCACCGACACATGTTGGGTTTTCCATAAATCATAGGATAAAAGTTAGCGAATGCTAAGTAGAGAAGAAGAGAAAAGCAAACAAATTGTGTAATTTTGCAAAACTTATTATTATTAAAGGTTTCATTCCTTCTTGTTAATTTAAGTCCTATTCCTTTTTATTCCCTTTAGGGATTAGTCCAGTGGAATTACCTCATCACTATAAGGACTGCGAAGCTGTGGACATTTCGGGATTGGAGACTGCGTTGATCTTGGTAAGCTTATGCCGCCGCACGTCGCCTCAACCAATACTCCAATACTACCCTGACAAATTTTCTTTTCTTTTATTAAACAGGGTCTCAAACCCTCGGCCTGTAAAATAAATGAGCACACCGTCCTCGAAGACTCGGTTGCTTAAAACCTCTGGCTAGCATTTAATCATATAACCGAGCGGCTTTAAATACATATTATCGTGACCCACCCGCTATTGAACCACCCGTGCCTCCACATGGCACGACCACATCTTCCGTCGTTCAACCCGAAGGTATTGGCTCCCAGTATCACGCATTGCAAAACATTCATTTTGTGCACACTTAATATAACAAGGCAACTGTGTACCACCTAGGTAGGGAAACACCAATACGGGTTCCTCCCGACAAATCTACAAGTTGCATGCCTGACCTGTAGTTCTACTCCAAGTCATCCTTAACGTGACACACAATCCTTTTCAGGATCCAACTCAAACCACATCAATTCCCATGATGTAATTCTTTCATTAAGTCTTCGATTTGCATAATCAACAACACTTAGTGTAGACTCACATATATATTATTCATATATATATATACTCGTATTTATGCCTATTTTAACTCCCAAACCCCAACTTTCAAAATTACCGCATCAATTTGATGCTTAAACCTTATTTTAGTAGGAATTATAAAGAAATTCTTCAGTCTTTTTTAAAAATAGCCAAAATTAGGGTTCTTCGTAGCAAAGGACATAAAATCAAGAATTTCAATAATCTCATATGAAAACCCAACAGCAAAAGGAAAGATTTTGTTACCTAATCGAGCTCTCTCTCGTGCATGCAAGGCTTTATCGTGTTTCATTTTTAGGAAGGATATTTTAAGGCTCCTAAAAAGATCAAATTTCATTTTCGTATCAAAAATGTTAAGAACGTGTCAAGAACGTGAAGAACGAACGAAGAACAAGAAGAACGTCAAGAACATATTTTCTCTTAAAATTTCGACAGAGTTTCCCCTTATATCGGAACATATTTCTCGGAAAATTTCGGCAGAGTTTCCCCTTATATCGGGACATATTTATCGGAAAATTTCGGTAGAGTTTCCCCTTATATCGGGATAATATTTCAAAATAAAAACGAAAAGAGATTCCTCTATAAAATCAATCGAGAGGGAAATAACAACAAAATGAAAGAATAAACTCAAACAACAAGAGATGAAGAATCGGTAGACACCACGCATCTTAGGTGAGTGAATGTGTGACGAATCACAGGATTCACTGACGTGCATAGCCGCCCGCACCTAAGTAGGTTATTACACAAATTTCTCCATCAAAATAACTATAAAAGCACAATAGAAACATAAGCGATGGAGAATCGGTAGACACCACGCGTCTTAGTTGAGTGAACGTGTGACGAATCACAGGGTTCACTGACGTGCATAGCCGCCCGCACCTAAGTAAGGTGTTACACAGATTTCTCCTCGAACCACAACAAGAAAACGAATTGGAAAGAAAGATGAATCAAGAACAAAACTTGGAAGAACAAGAAAATGAATTGAAAGCCTAGCTTACGAAGCAAACTAAGAGAGGATCATACCTTTCTCCTCCTCGTTCTCCCGACTGCGCTTCGCTAACGCTCCTCCCTCGCCTCCCACTCCTCCTCCCGACCTCTCGACCCTAACCCTTGGGGTGGTGGTGGTAGTGGAATTCGTAGAGAATGAATGGGTAATGGGGTCTATTTATAGGCCCTAGAAAACCACTAACCATGGTTAGGAAACCATGGTTTATACCTTGAACATGGTTTGGTGGCCCATGGTTTTGGACAAAACTTATCCCAAACTTGGGGCTTAAGTTAGAACTTTCTAGAGGATTCTAGATTCATGAATGACGCTTAATTAACACTAATCATGATTAACTTTCACTAATCGCGATTTAACTTTCGTGGCTTATGCTTATCTTTTGCTAACTATTGATTAGTGTTTGCTAATGATCACTAGCGGTTTTCAATCCGTCATTAGTTTCTTTAATCATGTTTAATTAGTCTTAATGACAGTCATTATGGGTTAATAATGTCTTAACCCTCCTTACTTCTATTTCTTCCGAAATTCATAGCAAATCAAAATGAAGTCCGACTCACACGAAATAAATTCCGTTGGTTTCCTCTTGACGAGCCGGATCTTATTATATAGGATCTGAGATATGCCAAGTTCAAGGCTTTACAATGATGTATCTGCTCTGTGCTCACTCTGCATGAAGTTGATGACCTCGACTTGGACTAACTGCTCTTTAGAATTTATAAAATGCTTCAACAGTTGTCCATTCGTCACATGAGATCGTGCACCATCTGTGAGATCGGCTATCTCTACGCTTCCATCCACGTGCACTTTCTTAACAACAAAGGGACCCATCCACTTAGATTTGAACTTCCCATGGGACATATTCAACCTGTCATTAAACAACCATACATCTTGCCCAGGGACAAAGTCTTTGTACCTAGTGTGCTGATCATGCAATCTCTTTACTTTGTCCTTATAAATCAAACTGTTGTCTTATGCCCTATTTCGGATTTCCACGAGCTCGTTCAAGTTCAAGTCTCGACAAAGCTTCCTTAGGTGACAACTCCAATTAATCTGCTTAATTGCCCATTCGGATTTGTGAATCAACTCTGCAGGAAAATGACATGGCTTGCCATAGATCATTCTGAATAGTGAAGTGCCCAATGGTGTCTTGTAGGCCATCCTATAGGCCTATAGAACTTGGTCTAAAAGCTGAGACCAGTTCTTCCTATCGTGACGAACCAACTTCTACAAAAATACTCTTCACATCTCTATTCAAAACCTCTGCCATACCATTGCTCTGTGGGTGGTAAGGACTAGTAACTCTGTGCTCCATGGTCCTTAGCTAAAGATCTCACATGTCGGTTCACAAAGTAGCTACCTCAATCATATATCAGGACTTTTGGCACCTCAAACATAACAATAATATGGTCTCTCACAAACTTACATGCAGTCTTGATGTCTATGGTTCGGGTTGGCATAGTCTCAGCCCACCTAGACAAATAGCCAATCGCCAATAAGATGTACTCATGTCCTTGGTTTTGGGAAAGGGATCCATAAAATCTATGCCCTATGCATCAAAAACATCACAAATAATCACCAGTTGCATGGGTATCTGATCTCTCTGTCCAATTGTCCCTCTCTTCCTCTGACAAATCAGGTATGACTGTACAAAATCAATACCATCTCGAAATAGGGTCGGCCAATACAATCCACATTGAAGTACCTTGTAAGCGGTTCTCTTCCTCGAATGGTGTCCTCCAGCCTCAAGTGAATGACAATATGTGAGGACACTTTGGTACTCCTCCCGAGGAATACGCCTTCTCCAAACACAATCTGACCCTTCGAAGAAAAGGAATGGATCATCCCAGTGGTATCTCCTCGAATCCGACTTCAGTCGGTCAATGCTACTCCTAGTCCAACCATGGGGAACCTGATTGGAGACAAGAAAATTCACCATATTGGCATACCACGGGAGTGAGTCAATAACACAGAGTGGCTCATTTGGTAAGGTCTCTCTATTCCACTCATAATCAAGAGAGTCCTTAAGATCAATCCGAGAAAGGTGACCAGCGACAACATTCTTCACTCCAGGTTTATCTTTTATCTCCAAATCAAACTCCTGGAGGAGTAAAATCCACCTAAGAAGACACGCCTTCACATCCTTCTTTTCCATTAAATATCGAGTGGATGTGTGATTAGTGTAGATTGTCACCTTAGAGCCCAAAATATATGACATGAACTTCTCGAGGGCCTATACTACATGGAGCATTTCCTTTTCAGTCACGGGGTAATTCTTGTGTGTAGGGTCTAATACTTAGCTCACGTAGTTGATCGCAAATGGGATCCCCTCTCACCATTGTCCTAACACACCTCCTATAGAGAAATCTGAAGCGTCAATCACGATCTCAAAGGGGAGAGATCAGTTAGGAGCTTGTAGGATAGGCGAGGCACAAATCTTCGTCTTCAAGAGCTCAAAGACCTCCAGACACCTGTGATATACAATGAACTCCGTGTCTTTTCCTAAGAGCTCAGTTAGTGGGCATGCAATCTTCAAAAAATCCCGAATAAATCTCCTATAGAATCCAACATACCCTAGAAAAGTCCTCACCGACTTCACGTTGGTAGGTGGATCGTGTTTCTTGATTACCTCCATCTTGGCAGGGGCAACCTCCATTTTCCTTTTGGAGATGAATGTCCCAACACGATAAAAATATTTTCTATTTTCATAATTCAATATCTAGTAAAAAAATACACACATATTCGTAAAATATACAAAAATTACAAATACAACTCTAAAATTCCATAAAAATTACATTGCACACATTTTACTGTATTCTAATCATGAAATCAAAAAGAAATTAAAAATCAAAACAAATTCTAAAATCTTATAAAATTCTTAAAATAGTAAAACAAATATAAATCATAAAAACATTAAAAGATAAAATTAACTAAAAATTATAAAACTAATACATACACTTCTTTACAAATAGGTATATAAAAACAACTTAAAAACAATACCAAATATTACAACAAACTAAAAATCATACATCTTAGATAACTCTAGTATTTACTACCTTAGTTTATACATCTTGCCTTCTTACACACTAATTTAGGAGTCTAAATAATAAACACAAATCATTTTCTAGATGACTCGTCCGGTCGATACAACAATGTTCTTCCTTCTCTTTTGACGACCGACCGGACGTGTTCATTGGATGACAGGTTGCTTCGAAGAATTTAGTGCAATCATTTACTTTGACTATAAAATAATGGTTGACAAGATCAATCTAAAGCAATCTCCAAACCGGACAATCAAAAGAATTGTGTAAGAATCCGTCTCCAAATCATTTTTTTAACAATTGAAACGATCTTAATCAAGAAAAATATGATCGTTATGGTTCACAATCTAGCTGTACACTCATTATTTAACCATGTCAATGAGAAATGACAAATGGTATATGGAGACTATAATCAGATAACAATACATGATATGTTTCCTCTAAAAGAAAGCAAAATTTTTTGGGGCCTTCTAAGTTCTAACATAGGACTAAACATTTTCGTAATATAAGCATATTTAATTCATTGTACAAAATCTCTATCGTCAAACTCGTCCAAACCCTAAACCCCAGCTTCCCCGTCGATGACGCTCCTTGAGACCATAACCTCCGCCGCCGCGGCCCTCGATGCCGGCGAGCTCCGCCCCTCCCCGATGTTTCCCCTCCTCGTCGACGCCTCCGCCGTCCTCCCCCGCCTTCAACCCGAACACCCCTCTCCCCCCGGCGGCGCCCCACCTATCCGCCGCTTCTCCGGGTGGCAGCCGCCGGAGAGCGCCGCCGATACCTCCAAGTTTTCCGAGAGGCTCGTGAAGAAGCTCCGGTCAAAGCTGAAGAAGAACGAGAAGGCGTTCGACCGCACCGAAGTCATCCGCGTCTTCGACAGCGTCGCGGGCGAGCGCTGGGAAGCGGTCGTTGGCGGGGAAGCGGCGGATATTGTCATTGAGGCCTGCGTGCGTGCGGGTTTGTGGGATAGGCTCAAAGGTCTCATCTTGAAAGGTTTCTTCAAGGGATACGTCGCTTACGAGCTGATCGAGAAGCTCATCGAGAATCACCGGGCGGATTTAATGTGTGTGATCGTGCGGCATGTTCCGAGTCTCCGGTCGCGCGATCTCCACGCCATCTTGAAGTATTTTTTGAATCCGACGGGGAATTCCAGAGAGGGAATGCTGGGAGTGAGGAAGGAGTGGGAAAGTCAGGGCCTTTTGGCCGTGGAGAAGGCCAGGGAGGAAGGATCGGGGAGAAAGGTGGCTTTCGCGAGGGCGGCTTCGGTTCTAGTGATGATGGCACATGACGGGTTCACGCTGTCGGAACTGTGCTTGCATCATGTGTTTAGCTCCCTGAACGCTGAAGGGGTGGTAATGTCGACGGCTATATCGAGGCTCAGCGGTGCGGAGGTGTTGAGTCTTGTTGGTTATTTCACGAAGTGGTTGGAGAAGTATGGGAGGTTCCCGGAGGCAGTGCCTTGCATTGGGGAGAAGGCTCCGGCGGGGTTGGTGGCACATAAATCGGTGCCTTCGTTGGAATCGGTAGTGAACGGTTTGGCTATGGTGCTGGATGAACACTTCCCTTACATGGTGCTGAATTCCGAGTTCCACGAGCCGTTGAGAGCTTTGGAGAAAATGGTGAGGCAGCTGACAGATGCAGCAGGTGCATGCTGTGTTTTGTCTAATGTTATTGAAAACCTGCCATCTAATAAAAAGAGTAACTGAAAAAGTATCCAGGGGTTGTAGTATTTTCAAGAAAGTTTCAAGAACAAGTTTCTCCGGTGAGTCCTTGCTGTTACGTGAAAGGTGAAGAAATTCTACTAGAATTTCCGTTGCTTGTAACGAGGGGCCCTCTTTGCTATATCACTATATCAGTCCTCAGATTTGTTTTTGCTAATGGCTTTTTGCTAGTGATGTTTTGAATACTGTCATGTACAACTTCATATTTTGCAAAGTTTGGTCATAACAATCTTTTTATTAGAACGATGATTGCTTCAACTCTGCCTTTGCAAACTTCAGCTTGTATTCAAATTGTTATACATGAAACCTGCTTGTCTATTGCATATTCTTCTGTTTCTCATGAAGACCACTGAAACACCTTGTGAAATAAAGCTTACCTGATTATCTAGTTACACACATCTCCTTTAATTAATTTTAGATAGCTTGGAAAATAAATGTACTAAGCCTTCTCCCACTAAGTAGGGTCGGCTACATGGATTCTTGCTCAAATCCATCTTGAAAGATTCAACTATTTTTTACGTTGGCCGCCGACTACCTAACGTAACCCCTGCAAGAGTGGGATTTGAACCCTAGTCTTTTGTGTGGTTAGATAGCTTGGAAAGTTAAAAAAAACTTGTGCTTACTTTTGGACAAGTTGGTTCTGTATTAAATGAAGCTTAATTTTTGTCATTTTACGTGTTCATTTTACTGTTGTGTTGCACTATCCAGTTGTGTCCTACACTGTAAGAATATACAGTTTCAGTAAGTATGTAGGTCAGGCAGAATGAAGTGTGCAAATGTTTGATGCACTTGTGGGATCTGTCACTGTGACAATTGGGAAGAAGTGTATACAACGGTGATGATTTTAACCTACTAAGACTGAATTCCATCACGCCCAGTGTATCATATGTTCATATTGTGGGTCTACTTTGGGTTTTCTGTATAACATATAAAACACTTGATTCAGCATAGAGATTTTTGTCACCATCACGTCTAGCTGTGTTCATGGTTTCAGATTTCACGAAATATCGATGAAATTTTGCCGCAATTTCGGTGTTTCTTTGGTTGATAAGGAGAGAGCGATTGTGAACGGCAACTATAAGAGCAAGGCTCTTTCCTGAGACTGCAGAGGGGTGTAGAAGATATGGTGAGTCGTCAGAAGATATAGATCACTTGTTCTTTAAATGCCCTGGGTCGCTTTTGTTTGAAGAAATGCGGCAATTGCGGGTCTAGATTGGATCAACAGAGTCACCTTCTGGGAATCTGTTCACAGAAGGGGGTCGGGCTCAGAGGAAGGGAGATCGAAGATTTGTGCGACTATTTGGTCCCTTCGGGCTAGCTAGAAATTGTGTGGTCTTTGAGGGGATGAGGTTCTACTCTGAAAATGTACTTGGGTATGCCAGGGCCCTCTTTGAATCTTGGCGGGTGTAATTACTGCTTTATTTATATCATTTTTTTGGATGGCCCTCTAAAAGAGGTTTATCCCAATGTTTCTCAAAAACAAAACTATATTCTCCATGTTGAGCCTCAAACCAATAAATCACATGTTTTCTTGGATTCTACACAGGTCACCTAACATACTTGACCTATGTATTTCACCTGTACATTGAGTGGAAAACATACATGTAAAACTCTTTTTTTATTTAATTGGAGAGTATACTGCAAGGCCACCGTTAATGGGGATAACTCTCCCTTCCTTTTCTTCAAAAAAAACACACTTGACCTAAATTACCAAAGCAATGACTACAATACATCGAGGTGATGAATTACATCCGTCATATTCATCCAAACGTGTTTTTAATGAATTAGCACAAAAACACAAAACAAGTGATCGTCATCTTCGTCAGCCAAATTTCATCTGATATATCTTTTTTTTATAACTATTATCTATTCATATATTAGGGCGCAAAAAATCAACCAACGCAATGGTGACAGTTAAGAGCATGAAGGACAGATACCTAAGGAGGTGCGATATATTTCATGTCATATATCTCACTTCAACTTTGACACACAATATTTTCCTTTCACGTCTTAGTAATTCTCCAAACACATTAACACCTGAAGCTCATGCCCAAGTAAATTAGTTTGTAAGCATCCTCTAAGGCATAATGATCGCAAAGGATAGCATTCAACATAATACCAAAGCATAGAGAACGACATTTTGTCAACTACCATCAGTGCAAAGAGGAGATGCAATGCACCCCATACTTAGCCTCTGAGAGGCTGTCGCCAACCTTAGGTGCATGAAAACTTATATAACTTGGAAATTCGATTTTTTATATTATGACTACGTATGGATTTTTAATCCGAGCACAACTTTGTCTAGAAATCATCCTAATATAACTTTATTGAGATCTATCTATAGGAGAATGATACTAGATTTTTCCAACATCACTTTCCTCATTCATGTGCATGTAGAAGCGAATCAGAGTAACAAGTTTTGAGGTGTAGAGAAAAATAATGAGTTTTGATTTTTGAGTTGAACAGTGTCGTTCTTGCAGAGGGGAGAAGAAGAGGTTTCATCAAATTTATGAGACAGCATATAAAGTAACCATTTTCCTTGTAAACAAAAACTATTTCAGACCTGAGAAGGCTGGGCAACCTTCATGAACTCTTTGTACTGCAATTTTCCTGTAAATAACCAAATGCCTCATTCAAACAAATGGCATGAATAATTGACTTGGTTCGGTACTAACAATAGACCACATTCCAACATTGTATCCACTGTGATAATTTTTTTATCTATCACATCCCGGTGTATGCAATGCGCAAAAGCTAAAACACCCAGAACACAGACCATACTAATAATCCAAATGTTTCCATTTAGAAGTTACTTATAATGTGGATTGATACAGTTGCAGTTAACACAGCTAAGGTTTGATTCTTGAAGGGATCATAACATGATAATATAGTTCTTTACACTTTTATTTGGCATGATTTCAGGCAACTTCTGTTATTTTGGAGCTATCTTGGTGATTTAATGAATATAAAATTTAATATCTGCTAGTTGGGTTTTCAAAAAAAATTCATTTATTTGTTTTCCCGTCCTCTCTCGGACTTACAAAAAAGTTGTATTATGTTATTACTTATTAGCCTACTTTCTATTGACTTTGACTCTTGTAGCATTGTTGAGTTCAATGAAGTCTGTTAAAAAGGAAGTCTAATCTCTTTCTTTTTTTCCTTCATTGAGATTACATTGTTTGAAAGTCTTTAATCAATAAGGTTGTGATTTGAACTTGTCATCTTAAGATCACAAGTTTGATGAGTCAACCAATTTAACTTTAGGTCATGAGCTTGATGAATTGATCTGATCTGGTGCGAAGCTTCAAGGCAATGGGAAAATCTCTGCTGAGCATTGGAGGAGATGACTTGAGAGGAATCACAAGCATTTGCAGATATAAGGAGATTAACCAGGTTTCACCATGGAGGTGTATGTCCTAGGGAGATAGATCTCCGATAGGATACAAGTCACTTGCTCTAGTCTCTCACAATTTCCCTTGTGAGAGTCGAGAACTCAGTGGATGAAGTGGAATGTGAATTGAAAAATGCTTAGTGTCTTTCATAGAAGAAGGCCTTCACCTCGTATATTTTTGTACATTTTCTAGAATCAGGACAGTCTCTGTTCAATTTGTTTTTGGAAGTCAGTCATGGCGATGTTGCGATCTTCAGAATTTTTGATGAAGCTGACGATGAGAATCATAGTGATTGATCATGTGGCCCGTCAAGATAGTCTTGTGTTCGATCGCCTTTTGGCTGTCAATATCTGATTCGTGATTCGCTGGTCGCTACCTCAAGGTGTCCACCTCTGTTTTCTTTCAAAGAAGTGTCTGATTCATGATCTTCTGAGGATATGGTGTCTTTTCTTTACTTAATTCGATGGTTATGGTTGCGGTACATCATGTCTTGATGCTGATTTCGTATTGTTCTGCATGATTCATTTCTCTGTTTGTTTTGCTGCTGATGATGATATGGCTGATCTTGGATATTGTTCTTGCTCGGCTTCAGGTTTTTGGTCGACCCTATTTTCTCTGGTAGATTTCTCTTGTGTTCTTAAGCTGACTCATATGGCATATGAGAAGTGGGCATTATTCCTCATAACAAACAATTCTTCTACGCTTGGGATCGAAGGGTTGATTTTCTGCTTAAACCATGACTTGTCCCATATGTATAAGTTGTAACCTTACACGATTTCTCATCCTTTTGGGTAGAAGACGATGGTTCCCAAGATCATTAGAAGTAAATGGTGGAATCTTCAATTGAGGCAATTCGGTTTCAAGGAGAAGGTTTTAGAAGATTTATCTTGGAATTGTAATGGAATGCAACTGAGATGTGGGAGGCGGTAGCATCTTGTATCCGAAGGGTAGACAAAGAGATGCTAGACAAGTCTAAGGGAGGAATTCCATGCAAAAAGGATGCTTGATGGTGGAGTGAATGGGTGCAAGAGAAGCTTAAAATTTAAAAAGCTTGATTTAAAGCTATGTGTAAGGATACAACTGAGGAAACTATCAAAAACTACAAAATAGGAAAGAAGGAAGCAAAAAAGGTTGTAAGTGAAGCTAAGTCAAAAGCTTATGTAGTTATGTACAAAAAAGTTGACTCGAAGGTAGGGATGAAAACGGATCGAATACAGATCGGATATGCCTATTTCCATATCCATATTCGCTTCATCTCTATCGAATACGAATACGGATACGGATATGATTCGGATATGCATTATGGAAACCATATCCGTAAAAATGCGGATACGAATCCGAATCGGATATTTATTGAATCCGAATATGGATCGAATAAAGAGCGGATCCGAATACGGATCGAATAAAGAGCTAATCCAATATGAATCGAATAAAGAGTGAAATTCCAATATGGATCCAATAAATTAAACATGGAATCCACATACGGATTGAATAAAGACCACATACGAATATGGATTGATTTTTTTTTTATCAAAGTTCATAATGATTTTAAAAATAGCAATGAAATATAAATAAGTTACATCATGACAAAAAGGGAGTGTCGATGTGACATGTATTCTTGACCGGAAGCAAAAAGGGGATAGGATTTCATGAATTTTGTTCGTGCTCATACCCAAAGAAATAGAATTTTATCAATATCATTAATATATTGTATTATATAATGTATAATACTAACATAATAGCATAAGGTTGTAGCTTATATTATATTAACTAATGTAGAAAATAATATAAATATTGTATTCGGATATCCGGATCCGAATCCGGATATTCAAGCCATTACCGTATCCGTATCCGTATTCAAAAATTTTTTACAACCTATATCCATATCCGATCCGTATTCGATTAATATTCAGATACGAATATCCGTATCCGGTAATTTTTCGAATACGATAAGCGAATATTCGGATATATCCATATCCATTTTCATCCCTACTCGAAGGAGGACTAAAAGGATATATTTAGATTGGCCAAAGCAAGAGAAAGAAAGACCAAAGATCTTTCTCAAGTGAGATGCATCAAGGATGAGGAAGGACATGTGCTTGTTACTCAAAAGAATATAAAGACTAGATGGAAGCTATATTTTCATAAGCTTTTCATTGGGAATGGAATAAAGAGATTACTTTGTGAGAGCTTGCTCGAAGTGAATGATACCTGAATCGTGCAAGCTATAGACGGATACAAAGAAGGAAGTAGGCGAGGCTTTAAGGGCCTGTTTGGTTGCTGGGTTGGACTGGGTTGGGTTGGGCTGGGTTGGGATGGGTGAATAGTAATATGTGAGGAGAAAGTACCCTTGTGAATAGTAACCAGGGTTGGGCCAACCCTGCCCAACCCTGCAACCAAACAAGCCCTAAAGGTTATGAAACTTGGGAAAGAGGTAGGACTCGATGACATTCCTATAGAAGTTTGGAGAGTTCTAGGTGAATGGGGTTTGACTTGGCTCACAATTTTATTCAATGTTATTTGATGAAGCAAGAAAATGCCCGAAGAATGGAGGAGAAGCATTGTGGTGTCTTTTTATAAGAATAAAGGAGTCATTCAAAATTGTTCAAATTATAGAGTTATCAAGCTAATGAATTGTATTATGAAAATTTGGGAACTTGTGATCGAAAGAAGGTTGAGGCAAGTTTCCAAAGTAACTAAAAATCAACTATTGAAGCTTTCCACTTGTTGAGGAGAATAATAGATATTTATAAAACTAAAAAGACCTCCATGTGATTTTTATTGATATGGAATATGATTCAGTCCCAAGGGAGATATTGAGTGAATTTTGGAGAAGAGACAAGTACATGTCCTATACATTAATTTTATATAGGATATGCATGATGGGGCTTTATCTTGTGTAAGGATCCAGTCTGAGAAGACTAACTATTTTAAATGAGCATCGGTCTGCATCAAGGTTAGCTTTGAGTCCATTTCTTTTTGCTTTAATTATGTTACGAGTTGGCTAGTCACATTTAAGATGATATACCTTGGTGTATGTTGTTCGTCAATGATATTGTGTTGATTGATGAGACATGGGATGGAGTAAATGAGAAGCTGAAGGTTTGGAGACATGCCTTAGAGACTAAATGATTTCGTATAAGTAGAGCTAATATCGAATATATGTTGTGCAAATTTGATGGAAACAATGGTGAATGACTCGAGATGAAGATCGGAGATGATAACATTCAGAAGAAAGATTCATTTAGATACTTGGGATCTATTTGCAATAAGCTGGGGAAATTGACGTGGATGTTACTCAAAATAAATGTTGGTTGGCTAAAGTGGAGAGAAGCCTCAATTGTTCTTTGGATATAAAGATCCCTTTGAAAGTCAAAGAAAAGTATTACAAAGCAGCCATGAGACCCTCTATGCTATATGGATCAGAATGTTGGCCTGTGAACCCTAAACATGTGTAGAATGACAATAGCAGAAATGAAAATGCTAAGGTGGATGTGTGATCATACACAAAAAGATCGGATTCAGAAGTTGGTGTAGCTCCGACAGAGGATAAGATAGAGAAAACCGCTTAAGATGGTTTGGCTATTTGCAAAGAAGCTCGGTTGATGCACTAGTTAGAAAATGTGAGATTTGGGATGTTAAGCCAGTTAAGAGAGGGCGATGAATGCCCAAGAAGTGTTGGAATGAGGCTTTTCGAGGGGATCTTAGTTATTTGGATTTAAGCACGAGAATGACTCAAAATAGATCTGAATGGATGCAGAAAATCCATGTAGCTGGCCCTACTTAATCATGTGAAAAGGCTTTGTTGTTGTTGTTGGGTAGAATGTCAATTGTGGTACTCAAGTTAGCTTCTTGTGTTGTTAGTCCTTGTCATGAACACACCATTGCTAGGAAGAAGCTACCATTGTGAATCGAGCGAGATAAAGCTGATATGAGGGCAAGTTGGGTTTTTGTTGTTCACGGAACTTTGACATTCTTTAAAGAGAGGCATTAAATTTGCTGTCAAATACATGTTAAGATCCAAGATGAGCAAAGAGAAGGGGTATCGCTTAATAACAATACTAAGAAATACCGCAGAACTGTTTGTTGATACTACATAGGGATCTGATGCAATTCTGCGGGCTTCATCGGGGAATTCATGGCTGATTCTACCATCTTGAATTTGCAAGATCCAGAAGCTGATCTTGGATTTCATATTATTGGGGAGGTGCATACACCTTATTAATAGGTAGCCAGAGAAACCATGTTTGATGAGCATCATCCTTCCACCAGGACAAAACAATCTTGGCTTCCAACCAGAAAGTCTAGATTGAATATCCATTACTAAAATCTCAAAATACCTAATCTTGGCAAGTCCAAAAATTGGACACCCAAGGTAATTAAGGGAATGCATACTTAATTTTGGTAGCCTCTTTAATGCATCTAATTCCGTGCTCATTTTTTAAAAAGCTTTCTCCCTTTATAAGTAGGGTCGGCTATATGGATCCTTGCTCAAATCCATGTTAAAAGATTCGACTATTTTTTCGTTAGTTGTCGACTACCTAACACAACCCTCTCAAGGGAGGATTTGAACCTTAGCCTTTTGGGTGGTAGGCACACTGCACCACCGCCAGACCATTTAAGTGGGATATAATTCCGTGCTCATTACATTTATTTAAAACCTAACAGCTACTTTTGTCAATTTTAATCTTCTGACAAAAAGCACCGCAATAAATGTGTAAAAATCCCAAGAGATTTTCCAATAACTTGTTTGCTGCCATTTTGTGAAAACGATAGTGTCATCTGCAAAGTGAATATGTGAAATGGGGCAAATTTTCCTCTGCTCAAAACCTCCTCTGCAGTAGCAAAGTGGTCAGGTAATGAAGGACACCCCGCTCTTAAACCTCTGGTGCCAGGAAAACATCATGTAGAAATTCCATCAATCAATAGAGAATATGAATTATGATAAATACAAGCCCTGATGGTATCTATTAGCATCTTATTATAGCTAAATTTTCCAATGACTCAATCCGCAATAAAACCACCTTAATTAACCAACAATATCTTTATGCAATAAATGACTGAGCTTATTAGTAATAAGCATGGTAATATTCTTATGCAGACCATTGCAAAAAGTAATAGGTGTATATTCCGCAAAGTTCATAGGCTTAGGCTTTTGGAAATAGGAGTAATAAAAGTTGATATCACATCCTTGTGCATCCAATTATTTACAAAAAGTTCTTGGATTGCACTTAACACACAACCTTTCACATTATCCAGCAGGACCATATCTTTGTTCTTGGGAAATCAAGTAAGACCTCATGCATTTCTTTGAGCATGGGGATGCTTTTATAATAATCTCGAGTACTGGTATCTAAAAATTCCTTAGGTCAACTGGAACTCCTGGGACTGGAATAAATTGCAATAAACTTAGTTCCAGCCTTGTCAGATAAATTTCTTGCCAGCGCTAGCTCATTCAATTGGTTGCATTCGCAGAATAATGTGTTCCTCTTCACTTGAGATTACATTCCTTGGTGATTGAGGGCTTTTCTAGACTTCTAGTTGCACTGTAATTTGCCAATGTCTTATTAATGCTCACACAATGCTGCCATGCTTGGATATACATCTCTTCTGTTTCAATGAATACAGATTTGCCAATCTTTTGTTCTAATGTGTCATTTTTTTGTGTAAAAAGATGTCATCAGGCACCTAACCCCTTTTGGAATGAAGTGTTTCCATCTCATGGTTTCTCATATACGGGGGGATTTGATGTTGAGCAGAATGTGTAATTTTGTGTTCATTCTCGAGCTCATCAACCTTCCTTACATTCCTAGATGGTTTCTTCTGCGGTATTTCCACTGGAAACCGGCCTTTAGCTTTATCGAAAAAATAAACCGTCTCTCATCATGACAATGATAAAACCATGCCAGTTTTCAATGTTCTCGTTCTTTGTACTTAGAAGAATTTATCAGGGTTCTCAAACTTCTTTTAACTGCTCATTTGGAATAGTTGCTATCCGAGTTTCTTCAGGAATGCTATCGAAATTGGCTCAGAATGGAGATATGCAATGGATTCTTTCCTAAATATTTTTTTTGATTTGGGATTTGGGATTGCCTCTGGAGAGGTGCGTTGCTGTGCTGTCTTTGCTTGTTTCAGTTGTAATTGTGCAGAAGCTAAGTATCCTTGGATCAACTCGTTGTTCTCAGTGTCTTAATACAATAACTGCACAGCAGAGACACCGGCCTCAGACTGGACTTGATTCCTACATAGTTTCTTGAATAATACTCATAATTCCTCGTGCTTTGGATAAAAGGATACATGTAGAGCTTCTATATGCAGGAAGCATGATGGAGAGGCTTGTGAACATGTTGTGTGGATATGCATGATACAATTTGGATGCCTGGAGTAATGGGAATGGAACCGATCAACAACACACAAGCAGGGAACTGATCGAATAGAGAAAAAAAAGACAGTTAATTGGCCATGTGTCTGCATCCACTGCTCACACTAGGTTCTCTTCTTTTGTTTTTGCAAAATAATTTATATAGTGGAATGAGTAATTGTCTCCAAGCTCACTTTTGTACTGCGATGCTAGGGTTAGGGTCCCAGAGAGGATTACATGAACAGAAGCCATGATAATGGGAAAAAGAGATGAATATCTTGGTGAATAGGAGATATATAGGCAACCTGCTGCAAGGTACGTTTCTGAAGGTTATTCAAGTTAAATGTAGATTCGATGCAAATTATTTGCTTCGTTTTAGCCATTGAGTGCATGTTTTTTTTTGTGTAGCTGGTGAGATGATAACATCTAACTGTATTTTATGTTGTTTATTAAACTCAATTGTTTAGTGCAGATATGTTAGAACCACTATTTTTCCTGGAACACAAAAAAAATCTGACATCAGCAGAAGTCTTCTCGAGCTTATTAGTTTAAGAGCTCAACGTTGTCATCTCATCTATGCAACTTGAATGATGTCCTCATCTCTTCATATAGAAAAGTAAAGGGATCAGATTGCGATATCGAGATAGATCATGTAAGGTATTCTTTTTCATGTTTATCATTCACAGAATTTTTAATTGTGATGTCAGATTGAGTGGTGGTGGCCATAAATATGGGCGATGGGTGGATCTCTCCAGTGGAATTTTATAAGTATTATGCATTTTGTTCCCATTAATTTAGTGAAGTGGATAATTTATTTCTGCATGTTGAAATATTTTTTGATTGCTTATAGTGGCAACATTTAGTATCAAGAAGTTGCCTTTTTTTGCTTTACTGACGTAAAGATTTTGGTTTATCTCGTGTAACTTTTGGATTTTTTTTCAAAGCAAAGATTTTTCAAATATTAAGTCAAACTTAGTTTCAAAATAATTGATTTAAGAAGCTCTGGCGAAATTTCATCTATCCATTAGGATTTTTTCATTCTTAAAACAGAACTAAGAAAGGATTTCTGTTGGCATTTTTTGAATTCTTTAAGCTGTTTTATGATAAACTATTGCAGTAGGTTTCTGTCACTGTCCATCAGTTGGAAAATCATGGACACACCTATATCTTCAACAAGACTAATTAGACTAGTAGTGCTAGTGTATCTCAGTGTTCCCAGAGCTAACTTCTGAAAACAAACATTTGCACAAAAGGGTATGTTGGGTTTATATAAGAAATTGAAATAAATTCTCATTTTTTAGGAGTTTTTGTTTTGCAGGGCTGTTTCTTTGATATAATTGTGAAATAGATAGTATAAATGGAGGACAATTTGTAATCATTGTTTGAAGGAGAGAAATAGGCAGACCTCAAAAGAGATGAACACCCTTACAAGACATTCAAACGTTGACCTTGGTTGATTAAGTTCGTGCTTAAACATCAATTATAAGGTCTAACGACACAAATAATCGAATCTGTGGTAGCTCAATGTCGACATTCGAACATTGGCCTTAGTGAGATTTAGATCGATGTTTCTTGATGATAGTGGCATACATCTAGGGCAACAGGGCTAGGATGACATATCGTGTTGACGTTTATTAACGTCAAGATAGGCTAGGGCAGCAGGGTGGCAACTCTTCTTTTAATTTTGAACAAAGTAGGGATATGAGTGTTATTGCAACATTTTGAAGGGACATAGTTACACAAATCCCTTCTCTAAGGCAGGGCTTCATATCATTCATAATATAAGTATGGAAAAGTTAACAGTGCAAGAAAGTATTATTGCAATATTTTGTGGTGACTTTTTTTCAAAAAAAAAATTGTGGTGACTCAAATGTAAAGATCCATTTTATGTGGTGGATTACATTCCAACCACACATAACAAATGTCCAAAACAAAAAAAGAAGTGATGATCCCACATAGAGTATGGTGATGGTTGCTAGATCTTGAGAAGCGGTGAGGTGGCGAAATCGTGGCTGCTGATTGGTGGTTGGATCCAGCTGCCCCCACATGGACCAAGGAGGATAAGATAGTCCAGAGTCCTGGCAGTAAATAATATATCTGGATAAGGAGTTGGATAGGGTCCACATGCGAATGAATGGCTCCTAATCTCCTCTCATGATCTCCCATAACCTTTCTCTTTTTGAACTTTGGCGTTGCCTCTCTTTTGAGGTCTGCATTTGTTTGCAATCAGAAAAAAGGAGCAAAGTGTTGTTTGTCTTCCTCTTTTCGTCTGTTCCTCACCTGATTGATTGCTGACCTTCTCCTTTACAGGGGAGATTCTTCTTTTCCTCGCAAGGGATATCGGTAAACAAGGCAGCATGGACAAAACACCTCGACAAACAGTGATCGATTACAGATGCAAGAAATATAGAGAAGGATAACTGCAATTAACAATTATATGGAAGCATGCATATGTCTATTCTGGGTGGAAACATCAGCTTCTGAACATCTCATGGAACATGCCATTTCTGAACTGTCCAAATATTCTTCTGATGAAGAAATTACATGGAGTTGTAGGGGTGCACGGAATATGCTCGGTTTTAACCAGGGCTGCTAATTAAATTGAATGATACTTTAGTTTCATTTACCCTCATTTCTCTTGTGCATACAAACTTGTTAAGTTCATTTTCAGTCGTTCATGTTCAGTTCTTCTAGTAATGAACCAATATTTTCTGAATTATTATTGAACAAACTCTAAACGAATACGGGCATTTTCAGTTCGATTTGTAGCCATAGTTTTAAACCATTTTCATGAATTGAATCGAATTTTGGGTACCTCAAACTTATTAAGCGGAACTGGGCTAGTTACATCAAGAACCTGATTTTTCGATTTGATAAGTAAAGTTGATTCAGCTACGGATTAGAAAGTATGCCCTCATGAAACATTACAAGGGAGAAAAAAAATCTAGTTACTAGCTTTGTTTTTCTTATAACAATGGCAATGAAGGTTCCTTTTGTGAGCATTATTAAGGGTATATATTGGGATTTAAGTCGAAAAAAGTAGAAATAATAATTATTGAGTGTACAATTATATAATTATATCAGGATTTTGTTATCAGGTTTCTAGAATTATGAACTGGATAACCAATCAATTTTAGGAATATATAAAGAAGCAACCTAATCAGTTAATATAAAAAGTCAATTTTTCCATTCGATCTGGTTTTAACTTATTTTATGCAATGCTAAAAGATACAGTGAGTAGAAAGAACACCATCGAAGGCAGATTGTTATACTCAACGAAAGGAAGAGACGAGACGATGCGGTAAACACCAGTATCCAACGATTTAGCTTTTCTCTTTTTTTTTTCATTTTTTTCACTAGTAGGATTCGAACCCTGATTCTTTAAAGTGGGAGCCACTCCCTCTACCACCAGATCATTAGAGGGGTTCTAGCTTCTCTTGTTACAGTCTAAATTCGGAGTGATACTTCTCTCAAGGGAAGAAATCCTGTACAAGAATTATATATACAAATATATACAGTATAGAATATATAAAATACAAATAAATAAATACTCGAAATTATATTTGAAAACAAACGTAGCTTAACAATTATTACTCTTGGGATATTATTATTATATATATACTGATATTGACAAAATTGGCTGTGTCCGTCTGAATTTGTATGATTCTTGTGGATGGTGATGTTGATGAGTTGCGTCAAAAAGCAAGCATGAGAATTGAATGCCCAAAAAATATTGATCGTTCATTAAATGGAAAAAATACACATGCCGTGCCCACTAAGTAAACTTACACATAGATTGACTATTCTACTGCAAGAGGCTTTCAATGATAAATGGTTCGAGCTGGAGACTGACTCGAAAACCTTAATGAAAAACTCGGACCCATAGATAGAATAATCGCTTTAACTAGTATTCATAACAAAATTAGTTTGTTAAACATGCAAATTCGATTAAGTTTTCGTGTGCCATCAACTATCGAAAATAAAATATCAAGTGGTGAAAAGTTTGTATTGAAACTTAGGGTGGAAGTTGAAATTGATCCCACCATTTCAAAATAAGGCATGTTGTAATGTTTCAGGCTTAAATCCCAGATCCTTGTCAAGGAAAATTGATCCCGAGAACATGTTGAGTTCATATTCAAATGGAGTCATTGACAACCACTCGAAATTGCTTAAGCCCTATGTCGGGGTGTTACACATACGTGTTCGTAAATTGAAAGCCATTGATCGTTGAGTCTGGGAATAAAATTGGATCATTTTCCTAACAAAATAAACTTACTAGTGCATTCTTAGGTTTGAGTTTCCCTTTCACTCGAAGACCTTGCGCATATGGTTAAAGACTTTAAGTCAATTGTTTAGAGCGAGGAGTGTCCATAACCCCTTAGAATAGGTTGCTTTATTGTTTGTTGCCAACAACCAAATTTTTAGAACTTCTTTCAACAACAAGAACGAGTTGATTGCACCGTCAATCACCGTCCCGAAGATAGGATTATTGGTCAATTTGTACCATCCTAGTACTTACCTCCATGAACCTCTTGGGTCCAGAGTATATATGTAGTCAACAAGGTGAGTCGTGTTAAGATCGAATTACTTTAACAAATAAGACTCTATTTCTCAAGTCATAAGAATAACTTTCATTCTCCCATCATATTCATTCAAATTCATGTATTTTCTTCAAAAATATCGCTTGAGGATTTCATTAAATGAACGAAAGGTTATGTCATCTAAGTAAATATATAACTACTTATATCATTTTCATATTCCTTAATAAGCAGAGTTGGGCCGACCAATCTAGTCGTGAAACCTGACGACATAAGAAAACTGCAAGTGATCATATCATGTTACTGAGCGATTGTCTTTGACACAAATGGTATTTTTAAAGCAAAACAAATGGTTCAAAAGATCAAGTGCATAAACCACGAAGGTTGTCTTATATAGACTTCCTCTTTTAGAAAATAGAAAAACATTCTTAACTTCTATAGAAGATTGAAGTAGTTGAATTGATTCTAGCTTAACATAGATGGGTCTTATCAAATTGATTCATTCTTCTTGATTATACCCTTAAGGAAATAACCTGGCTTAATTCTTCATAATCACACTAGAGTCAATTAATTAACTTTGAAAATCTATTTCGTTTCAAACAATGCAATTGTCTTTTGGGGTTGGTGGTAAGTCCCAAGTACCATTCTAGCTTGGATAGATTGTGAACTTTTTCGATATCTTTGATATTTGAGATATAAATGAATAACTACTTGTTGTCCTAATCCATATAGTAAATCAAGAAGTTGATCAATTTTGATTGTCTATTGAATGAGACATCGAGAGTTTCTTTCGGAGTTGATGTCTTTTCATTAAAAACTAGATAATCTTTGGAATGTCTTAATTACTTCATAAAACACAACTCTTAAACTTTTTGATAATAGAGTTTGAAAGACATTTTCTTGATCCTAGTATAACCCACTTTAAATTAAAACAAATTATATTGATAGCTTCAACCCAAAAACACGTGACATGCTCGAGCATAAGAGGTCCTTAATAACTTGAAATCGAGATTCTAGACTTCTATATGCACTACATATATGGAATGCATATATGGTATAGTTATGGTATGCATAACTACCTTACTAAAGGCATCTAAACTACATGCATTTTGACTTTTTAGTTTTGGCTCAAGTTTATTCGACAAGAGGTGTGACATACCTACCGACTAAGCCCCCGACTATAATCAAGTTTACTACTGTTGAACCTAGTTGGATCACTTAAGCCATGAAAAGGCTTGAAAATGTCAGAGATCAGGGATTCTGATGACACTCGAAGAAACTTAAGTCAAGGTGGAGATTTTTCGATATTACATTGAATTATAACTTGATTTTATCTTGGATGCATTTGTTCAATACTCTAATTTTCCATATATCCGAGTTAAAATTGGAGGTTTGTCATGCGACTTATTATACATCAAGTAATATGAGTTGTTACTATGCTTGCCCATCTAGTAACACCATGAGTTTGTGTTTGTTCTCTTTTGCTTTGGAAGTATTTTTCATGTAAAATTTATATAAAGTGGTGATTGCATTTTTTGTTTGTTCTTCCCGCATATTGCTTCCTCAACAATTCCATGGTTTTTATTTTATTTTATTCAAAATGATCATTAGTGCTATTTCACATCCAAGACCACCATCTAGATAAGACTTTGTCATCCAAAAGGGATGCAAATATGTGACCAATGTAGGCACAACTATTTAACACTAGTCTTTATTCTTCTAATGCAAGCTAGATCCATTTCCACTCCTTCCACTTTTGCTCCTTTAAATGTAAAAAAAAGGAGGCTTAATTAAGGAACACGGATTTAAGGCTACGAAAATCTCAAAAATCAAGGGTTAGCGATAACAACCTCTCGGATTATCCCCTGAAACTAGTGTTGTGGAAAAGATCAGCCGGGAGAGTGTTCATGTTATGAAGTTAAAATCTTTACGAAAGGATTATCACAAAGATCTAAGGCACATATGCATCAACATACATGTACATGCACATGCACACACATCTATGTCCCATTACATCCCTATCCTAGATCCAACCACCCAATGATTTAATCCCCTTTGTTCCAACATAAACAAGCCAACACCACCACCAAACTAAGATATCTAAGACCCTCATCCCACACCTAAATACAAGACAAAATCTCAAAACATTCCCTTTAATCAATCGAAGTCCCGTTAGAAAAGCCCATCACCAAACAGGAACCCAAAGATGACATACCTATCTCTGCCCCCTCATGCCTCCTCCTCCCCTTCTCAACTATGTGTGCACCCCATTACGGTCAGTGTCGCCCTCTTGGAGGGGGTGCTTTCCTTCCTTTGACCATAACCCAACTGCCAGAGTTGAAGGGATAACGAGGATATGGGTTGAACATCGGTGACCCACTTGGTAAAATCCTGCTGTGGAGGTGCAGCCACACGTTTCGGTGGCTGTGCAGAGGCTCCAGACCGGACAAGGGGCCATTCCATCCTCCCAACCATAAAAAAGTTTCATCTTTCTAATAAAAAGGAGGGGTTTTCCCAGATGAGGGACGCGAGTTCTGAGATGGGTGTTTGGAGTCTTGAAGTGGGTATTGGTTGATGGCATAAAGTTTTAATCTTTGGCGTACCCACCTTCGATTGGGCTTAGTTTCAGATCTTTCTGAGACAAAGGATCGAAGGGAGGAGGTTTTGTTGGTGATTTGGGTCTGTTTGAAGTTCGTGTTTGCTGCTCGTTTTTGGATTTGCTTGGTCGGGGAGTGATGAGAGATGTGATCGTTAGGAACCATTCATGATTGGCAGATTGGGCTTCCTGGTTGCTGCCTCCATTGCAGCTTATGCAGTGAGGCAGGTCAACACCGGGAGGCCTGCGAAGCCTGCGGAGAAACCTCCCGGTGAGTTCCTGGGTTAGCTAATGTTGATGTTATTGTATATTTTCCGATTCTAGAGTTCATAGATTGTATGCTGTAGCAGATTTCGGATTGCTTTCTCGTTTATATGCGTGATTTTGGATTGGCTTTGAGTTCGATAGTTAATTTGTGTGGTGAATTTGTCTATAGACGACGATGCAGCAACTGTTGAGTTGCGAAAGGATGGAGAGGATATTGAGGAGCTGTTTAGAGACTTTGAAGTTAGCAAAGAGAAGCTTCGTGTATGTACACACAATTTGCTTTTTTACTTTGCTTATCAAGTATTTGATCTTTTGTGCGCTAGACTGAGAACTGTCGCTTATTTGATCTCAACAGGTGGAAGAAGAGGAGGAGAAAGTAAATCGAATAAACAGCGAAACGGACTTGGAAGGGCATGGCCGGTTTATGGAAGATGAAGATGACGACGACGATGAATATCCGGAATTCGAAGAGTTTTTTGCAGGAGAAATAGATTTTCCATATGATGAAGAAAAATATGATGAAGAAAAATATGATGCGGAAGCTAATGCTGCGTATGAGATTGAGATGGCCACCAAGGAGGCGGAATTGGAGCGCTTGCGAACTATGGTGAAGGAATTAGAAGAAAGAGAGTCGAAGTTGGAAGGAGAGTTGCTTGAGTACTATGGATTAAAGGAGCAAGAATCCGACATTGCGGAGCTCCAGAGGCAATTGAAGATGAAACAAGCTGAGATCGATGTGCTCAACGCCACCATCAATTCACTGCAAGCTGAGAGAAAGAAGCTTCACGAGGAGGTGACGAGCGCAATGTTGGCCAGGAAAGAGTTGGAGGTCG
Organism: Ottelia alismoides; assembly: GCA_037367405.1. Classification (NCBI taxonomy): domain Eukaryota; kingdom Viridiplantae; phylum Streptophyta; class Magnoliopsida; order Alismatales; family Hydrocharitaceae; genus Ottelia; species Ottelia alismoides. The sequence goes on from JAZKJV010000611.1 coordinate 35,916, forward strand.
CGAGGCACAAGATCAAGGAACTGCAGAGACAAATCGAGCTTGATGCCAAGAAGACCAAAGGGCAACTTTTGATGCTGAAGCAACAGGTTACTGGGCTTCAGACGAAGGAGGTTGAGGCCACTGAGAAGGATGCGGAGATAGCGAGGAAGCTCAAGGCTATGAAGGATTTGGAGGTCGAGGTTGTGGAGCTTAGGAGGAAGAACAAAGAGCTCCAACATGAAAAGAGAGAGTTGATCATCAAGCTGGACGTAGCTGAAGCGAAAGCAACGGATCTTTCGGATACTTCGGAGGTATCAAACTTGTTTACTAAGTTCTAGTTTTGATTTTTCTGGATTTTGTGCTGCAATATATTGGTTGTTACCTTATGGAGTTATGCTAGTGTTTAAGCATATAAGAATCCTTTGATTATAATCTATTAAAGGCATACTACCATCAATTTAGGCCCAATTCCCCTGAGTCTAAATTTTGACATGTCGCATAATTGGAGCCCTCTTTATAGAATCTTGGAATTGCATATCTGTGGATAGGAAATTGTTAAACAGTTTTTAAACTATGTGCAACTCTGCAACAAGAAATTCTTTCTTTTTCTCCAACCAGAGTGGTCGTTGGGTTTGATAAAAATATGGTTTTTTAAACCAAAATCTTGATATATAAAAGTACCCAATTTTGGATGGATTGAGTTTAACTATATCCACTTAATCTTTGGGCCATTATATTATGGACATTTTCAAGGTCTTGCGAGAAACACATCCTCTTGTTCAGAGTTACTGTTGGAAATATGTACTCAGGAGCACTTATGGGTTGCAATAGAAATTATCTCATGCTAATTTTTCTTGTTCTTCTTATATGCCTTTTGCTATACTTTTCACTTATATTTCCTAAAATATATTCCGAAAAGATTCTGAAAGGAATTCGGGAAAAAACCAGTAGGCTATTTCAATGAAAACTTTCGATAGCTATAGCTTTTGATTCCTTTTTATGTTGCATGTACTCTGAGTTTCTGAATTCTAAAGAGTAGTAGTGAACTGATCGATGAGTTGCTTTCTTGAATTGTACTTGTGTTTTTTTATTTGTTAATCTGTTGGGAAAGAAACCTTCTGAGCACTAGATATAAAAAAGAATGATGCTTTAATGCTTTGATGTTGTCCATAGAATCTGTCTTGTGATTTTTTAAAACTCAATATAGTCCCTAATTACGTGGTACTTAGTACTCGTAAAATATAGATCATTTCCTGTTCATGTATGCCCATTTACTCTTCTCGTTCCCTGGAGTTTTTTACTGCCACTAATCTGGTTTTTTTAACTGCTTGCTACAGAATGAAATGATTGCAAAGGCAAGAGAAGACATCAGTAGGCTGAGGCATGCGAACGAGGATCTTACCAAGCAAGTCGAAGGCTTGCAGATGAACCGGTTCAGCGAAGTAGAGGAGCTCGTATATTTGCGTTGGGTCAATGCTTGCTTGAGATATGAACTTCGTAATTACCAAATGCCACCTGGAAGAGTCTCTGCCCGTGACCTCAGCAAGAACTTGAGTCCAAGGTCCCAGGAGAAGGCCAAGAGGCTTATGCTCGAGTATGCTGGATCTGAACGTGGCCAAGGTGACACCGATCTTGAGAGCATATCATCGATGCCATCTTCTCCTGGAAGTGACGATGACAATGTATCTATCGACAGTAGTTCTAGTAGGCTTAGCTCCTTGAGCAAGAAGCCGGGTATCATGCAAAAACTCAAGAGATGGGGGAGAAGCAAGGACGATTCAGGAATTGCATCACCAGCGAGGTCTTTTGGATTCACGCTTCCTAAATCACCTGCTGTTAAGGGCCCACTGGAAGAGATTATGCTGAGGAATGCCAGCGACAACAATGCCATCACGACATTTGGGAAGAGAGAGGAAGATCCAAATGAGACGGGAGTTGAATTCCCTCAGATCAAAACTCAAGGTTCTCCTGATTCCTTGAACAGCGTGGCTGCGTCATTCCAACTAATGTCCAAAACCATTGAAGGTGTGGCCATGGACAAGTATCCTGCATACAAGGATCGTCACAAGTTGGCATTGGAACGGGAGCACGCCATCAAGGAGAAGGCTGAACAAGCAAGAGCTGAAAGATTTGGAGATGCTTCGAGCGCAAACACAAACTTTGTTATGAAAGCTAGAGAAAGAGCTTTGCCGCTCGTACTTCCACCTAGGCTGTCTCAAATCAAGAGCTTTGGAGGCACAAGTGCCAATAGCCCAAGCGATAGCAACCAACAATCTAACGACCAATCAAATGAGCAAACAAATGACAGTGTAAGTGATACTCCAGTGGTCAGCAAGATGAAGCTAGCCCACATCGAGAAAAGGGCCCCACGAGTACCCCGACCGCCTCCTACACGATCCGGTGCCACTTCCAACACTCAGACAATGACTGGTTCGACAGGTGGGCCACCACCTCCACCTCCAATACCACCTGGAGCGCCTCCACCACCACCTGCATTGCCTGGTGGCCCTCCACGCCCTCCGCCCCCGCCCCAATCTGGGGACCTGTCTAAAGGCACTGGTGGGGGTAAAGTTTATCGTGCACCCGAGCTAGTTGAGTTCTACCAGTCATTGATGAAGCGTGAAAATAAGAAGGATCCGCTTACTTTGACGTCCTCACCATCCAATGCGGTAGACGCTAAAAGCAATATGATCGGAGAGATTGCAAATAAGTCTGCATTCCTATTAGCTGTAAGAAAATTCTGCCACTTTGTATGCCATGTTATGATATTAGACTATCTATCGAATCTGGTTTTTTTTCATTCCTGATGGATTGTTCTAAACATGGAATGTTTTTGGGTGAAGGTAAAAGCTGATGTGGAGACCCAAGGGGAATTCGTCCAGTCCTGGCGGCTGAAGTCCGGGCAGCTAGTTTTACAAGCATCGGGGAGCTTGTTTCATTCGTAAATTGGCTCGATGAAGAACTCTCCTTCTTGGTATGCCTTTCTTCCATGGTTCTTGGATGGATTTCCATGTTTGTGTATGATTTAGGGGACACAGTTTCAAAGTTTTGAGCTCAAGGAGCGTTGCACACAATAATCGATCATTGGTCCCTGTTCAAAGATCATTTGGAAGTCTGACTTCCAGAGATTGTCAATTTTATCCTGTTAAATTTGATATCTGAGATGATTTGGAAAATATTTCGGTTTATTTATCGGCTGTGGTTGCCATTATATTTTATTTGGAAGATAAATTCCTTATTTAGGTATTACTTTACATACAATCTCCCAGAACTCAGCTGTAGATAATAAATATTCAACTTGAGGAATTCTGTAATTTTCTTCTGCAGCATTTTGCAATACTAGTTCCTCTAAGAAAAGCATCTTTTGCAGTCTTTCCAAAACTCTAAAATTTGTTGCACAATGGGATCCAGTTTTTTTTTCTTGGTGTGTGTTAACTCTTTTGAAGGTTAAATGTACCATGATAAAGATGCAGAGGTTGTGAATTAACACATCCATTCTTTTCGTTCAGGTCGACGAGAGAGCTGTGCTTAAACACTTTGATTGGCCAGAGGGCAAAGCGGATGCGCTAAGGGAGGCTGCATTCGAATATCAAGACCTGGCGAAATTAGAAAACCAAGTCTCCTCTTTCGTAGATGACCTGAAGCTTTCAGTTGATCCCGCTCTGAAGAAGATGTATTCCTTGCTCGAAAAGTGAGTTGCCCCAACACCATAACTAATTTGATAATTCATTTTTATACTGCTTCTTCTTTGATCATATGCATCAGATATGAATAAGCATATTTATAATCAAGTTTTCCTCCTATGGTGTATGGTTTTCAGAGTTGAGCAGAGTGTTTATGCATTGTTGAGAACACGGGATATGGCGATTTCTCGCTATCGTGATTTTGGGTTCCCAGTAGATTGGTTGATGGATTCAGGGATTGTTGGGAAGGTACGCTTTGTTGATGTTTACTTTCACATCATTATGATAATCACATTTACCCAGACACATACACACACATGCACACCCACACACACACCTTTTTAAATCAAGAAGATCACAATAATCTGTTTTATTTTTACCGATCCATGCGCAATATTTTTTTCTACAATATTGTAAAGCATCTGATTTATCAACGCTGCATTGAGAAACATAATAAAACATCTCTTTTCTTATGTTTTCCAGATCAAGTTAGCATCAGTGCAGCTGGCCAGGAAGTACATGAAGAGGGTGTCCTCGGAGCTCGATGCATTGACTGGCAAAGAGAACGAACCTGCTAGAGAGTTCTTAATCTTGCAAGGCGTTCGTTTCGCTTTCCGTGTGCATCAGGTAAACAGTTAAAGCTAAGCATGAATTTTAATTCTTTTCTTCTTTAATGCCTAATTCGAGATTAAGGGGAGGAAATCATAGTACTAAACATCCTCTTTTTTCTGCCAGTTTGCTGGGGGCTTCGATGCGGAAAGCATGCGTGCGTTCGAGGAATTAAGAAGCCGCGTAAACATGGGCACTACGACTGCTGATAAACCGCAAGCGTGAATACAGTTAGTTTCCCCTTTCTACAGATTAGTCACTGTAAATGATATATCTTTTTAGCAAATATACACTGTTACATGGAATCAAATGGCACGAGATGATATCGGAGGTAGGTTAATATCTCAATATTTTTTCCCAGAGGTGATGGGGTATGTAAATAATTGTTATTTATATCTCTAATATTATGGTCGAGAAGTAGTCAGTAATATTTCCTTGTATGATTATATTCGAGTGGCACTAGGGGTGTAAACGGACCGAACCTGAGCGAACCTATATTTTTTAGGTTCAGTTCGTTTATTTAATCGAGCCTAAACTTGTGTTCAGGTTCAGTTCATTTATTTTCGAATCGAATCCGAATCGAACCTCTTTTTAAACGAATCGAACCTAAGCGAATATCGAACGTAAGAATTCATAGGGAGTGAAAAGAAGAGATGAAATATATATGTGTTTACAATTAGAATAAATATTCATTTAGTTTTTTTCTTTATCTAACTCATCCTCATCTTTTGAAAAAAATAGATTAATATGGATTCATCTCTTAGAAAAAAGTATAATTATAATATTATTTTACATTTGTTTTGATGGGGATAAGGATAAGAATAATATGGAGATATTCGATAAGTAAGGTTTATACTTGTTCTGTTGATTTGAAGATAAAGAAGGAAAAAGTACTAGACACATAGATGATGGATGTTGTAAACACGACGTGACTATTTATTTTTGGATAGTTTATACCGAGCTAAAACCTACTTATCCCGTAAATATCCAGTTATCTCTAGACAAAATTCACTTATCCTAGGACAAAATTGACTTATCAAAAAACAAGGTCCACTTCTACGGATACAGATTTGTAAATATGTATATGAGCATGCTTATCGAGCTTTTAACGAATCGAACCTGAGCGAACCTATGATTTTTAGGTTCGGTTCGTTTATTTAATTGAGCCTAAACTTGTGTTCAGATTCGGTTCATTTATTTTCGAACCGAATCTGAATCGAACTTTTAGCGAGCCGAACCTGAGCGAATATCGAACTCGAGAATTTTCTTACAGCCCTAAGTGGCACATATATTTAAGATTGTTGGGAATGAGGTTAGGGTTAGGGTTTTGGGTACGAGAGCTCCGGTCTAGGACCGCTGCTCTGATACCATGTTGGAAAAAAAAGAAAGGATGATTATTCCATGGAACTATGGGCTCTCTTATATAGAGGAGATGCTTATGGGCAAACTACATAAGATATACATGAAGAAATAAAAATAAGAAACTAATACTCAGAGTACATAGAATTATCTCTACAAAGATATATTCAACCCCATGAGGCATCCTTTTGCTTGGGATAAAATCATCTAAAGATGAACTAATATTGCCATGTATCCAATCTTGCTTGGAATTTCACACATGAATATCTTATAAAACCTCAATATGCTAATCACAAGAGATGTTAACTTCTATAAACTTCTCTAAGTTGTTAAGCGATCATTCATATTTTTATACAAGGGAGTATGGCAATAGGTGGATTAAATTTTATGAAGCAAGGTATACAGTGAATAGAAATCAAACAAACAAAAACAATCATATCTTCTTGATTTCAAAAGAAATTGGTTCAAAGGAGACGAGTCATGACCGCTATGTTTTCATACACAGACTACTCTCTTTTATTTACGAGATTATTGCCCATGCCTATTCTAGATCTTTCTCCAGATGTGTTGATATACCTTGAATCCTCAATCGAAGAACCCCGTCTTACCATACCCTATCAGACGAGGGTCTCATTGTATGTAAACTCCTTAGGGTTAAGGTTATCTGTATCCTATGCATTTTCTTTTTCACAAATAGTGAAGTTGGTCGCCGTCATCCAAAGATGTAGCTTAGTTACGAGTGAACACTGTAAATCCGTGTGTTCGCGTGTTTGCTTGTTCGATCGTGTTGTGCATGTTGTTTCCACTATCGCAACAAGATCTTAGTAGATTTATTCAAGTAATCTATTAGCAATTTGAGGAAAATATTTCCATGCGATCTCTTCGACTCAATGGAACACATAATGGTTCATTTGTCATATGAGCTAACAGTTGGTGGACTTGTTAAATATAGATGGATGTATCCTTTTAAAGAGTGTATATTTTTCTCGAAGTATGGAATAGACTATTGTGAGGATATAACCGAGGCCATAAATGTCGGTTTCGGTCACCATGCACAGAACCGAAAAGCAGCTCAACATGCCCTTCATAAAGACGAAACCACACAAACACAGACACAAAAATTCTGCCATTGACGTCTATACATCGATTATTTTAAATTTATATGTTTAGAATATCAAAATTTTACTTTATTAACTTTTTCAACTTTGACTCTCTCCATTTCAAAAGCTCTTTCTCCTGTGTTTTAGTCGTAGGGGTTCCTATGGGGCCAACCCTTTTATTTCCTGATTGAGCCACCCTCACTCATTCAGCATACCACATATATCGTTAAGTTAATTATCGAAGAAATCACGATGAGGCGATGTACACAACTACCACTGTGACACCCTAAGGGTTCGTTTGGTTACAGGGTTGGGCAGGGTTGGGTTGGGTGAATAGTAAACTCAACCAAACCCTGCCCAACCCTGCAACCAAACGAACCCTGAGGGTCCTGATAATCAGCAATCCGTTCTCTTCCATGCAGCATACACAGTGGAAAGAACAACCACAAGAGAAAATCAAAATGAAATAATATTGCATTCAACCTTGATCATTCATCGTATATAATATCCATGTTCATAGATATATACATGCATGACGAGAAAATGTGACATTATGCATAATTGAAGTATAAATATGTTAACAATGTCTGTAAACAAAACTCTACAAGTATACGCAGACTGTCTGTAGCATGTATGCCTGAGGACAACTGAAACCACTACTATAACGACTGCTCCATGGGGGGGGGGGTATGTTATTGTAACGTCCCGGGCTTAGGTCCCCGGTCTGTTATCGAGGAAAACTGGCCCCGACAACTTATTGGGTACGAGCCCAGATGGACCCGTTGACAACCACCCAAAATGCTTAAGCCCAAGTTGTCAAGTAGTAATCCCCACCACTTATATACCACACCCACACTTTGTGAGTTTTCCATGTGGTACTATGTTTGGGGTTAGGGTATTACAACCTCCCCCACTTATATTCGCAACGTCCTCGTTGCGACATGGCCCATCACTGATTCCCAGTGATAGTGGCGGCTGCACACTCCGGGTAGCCATTTCCTCCAACCTCTTTGTAGGGGAGGCTCCACCTCTCAGGTAGCCCTTTCCACTATCAGAGAGAATTTGGCTCTGATACCATTTGTAACGTCCCGGGCTTAGGTCCCCGGTCTGTTATCGAGGAAAACTGGCCCCGACAACTTATTGGGTACGAGCCCAGATGGACCCGTTGACAACCACCCAAAATGCTTAAGCCCTAGTTGTCAAGTAGTAATCCCCACCACTTATATACCACACCCACACTTTGTGAGTTTCCCGGCACTACAAAAATGTACAAAGACTTGCAACGAAATTTTTGATGGCCTAAGATGAAGAAGGATATTGCTAAATTTGTATCGGTATGTCTTATCTGCCAGTAGGTAAGGATTGAGCACCAGAAGCCTGCAGGTCCCCTGCAATCACTAGAAATCCCTGAATGGAAATGGGAGCATATCACTATGGATTTTGTTTGCGGGTTACCAAAAACAAAGAAGGGGCGCTTTGACACTATTTGGGTGATTGTTGATCGTTTAATAAAGTCGGCACATTTCTTACCCATTAGATTAGATCAATCTACAGAGAGCCTTGCTGAATTGTATGTAAATGAGATAGTGAAGTTGCATGGTGTCCCGGTATCAATTGTGTCAGACAGAGACACGAGATAGTTGTAAAAACCCAACATAGTCCCACATCGTGGAACAAGAAGTTCCCGGGTGGGATAAATAGTGACGAGATTACTACTTGACAACCCGGCTCGAGCATTTTGGGGGTGGTTAATCGGGTCCGTATGGGTCCGATCCCAAGAGGTTGTTAGGGCCAGTAACGCTCCGCTAACGGACCGGGGACCTAAGCCCGGGACGTTACAAATGGTATCAGAGCCGAACACCCTCTGACAGTGGAAAGGGCTACCTGAGAGGTGGAGCCACCCCTACAAAGAGGTTGGAGGAAATGGCTACCCGGAGCGTGCAGCCGCCACTGTCACTGGGAAGAAGTAATGTGCCATGTCGCAACGAGGACGTTGCGAATATAAGTGGGGGAGGTTGTAAAAACCCAACATAGTCCCACACCGTGGAACAAGAAGTTCCCGGGTGGGATAAATAGTGACGAGATTACTACTTGACAACCCGGCTTAAGCATTTTGGGGGTGGTTAATCGGATCCGTATGAGCCCGATCCCAAGAGGTTGTCAGGGCCAGTAATGCTCCGATAACGGACCGGGGACCTAAACCCGGGACGTTACAGTTATGAACAATTGCTTAGTACTCTAAGGTACTCACACGCACAACTGTACTCAATGTACGACTGTAAAGATAAGAGCAAAGTATACAAAAGAACTTCCTAAGGTACTCACACGCACAACTGCGAACCCATCTCGACGAGGTACAACCCAACCCATAGTGAGACACAATTCCGACTGGTGTAGAAACAGTACGTGATGCTCAATGTACATGGAGAATGCCGCTACAACGGGCCAAGTCCACTACTAATTGGTAAATATTCTCAATGATATAGGGCATGGCTCAAGACACAAGATCACCTAAATTTCCTTCAAATAGGAATTGGTCCTTCATGAGTTCAGGAAGGCAAGGCTAGCCCCTATTTTGTAGAAAATATGATGACTTTAGTGGAATACTTGTACGTATTGTATTACAATGTGCAGTTTTAATGTTTGTGTTATAATATGCAACTTTGTATGCAATTTTGTATTTATAATGTGCAGTTGTAATACAAACTGTATATGCATTCTACTAAAGTGTTCGTATTTTCTATAAAAAAGATGGTGGCCTTCCTGAAGTTAGGAAGGATGCATCCTATTGGAAGGCCCCCCCCCCCATATATATGGAAAAATGGGGCTGTTCCCTTGGGGCAGCCATGTTGGCTGCCCCCACCTCATTTTTCCGCAAATTTTTTATTTTTTATTGTAAAATAAAACTATGTATATTTATCTATATACCCCTCCAATACACAATTCGAATGTCATCAGAAACAGAGACTCCTATCTATAGGGTACGAAAGCGATACCAACTCTGCTCCGATACCACTTGTTGGGAACGGAAGCGATACCAACTATGTTCTGATATCAGTTGATGGGAACACGACCCACCAGTATCATCTCCTATCAGATACTGGACCCATGGATATGGAAGCAAATACTAATACGGATGCAGATGTGCAATCGACCACCATCACAGAAGCACATGGAGAAAAGAACAACTAGGTATAACGGTGGTCGGTCACCTCTGGCGACCACTGGAGAAGAAAGACCATTAAAAGAAGAACGAGTACAACTCTCTATGTTCCCTCGCCCTCTTCCTCTCTTCTCTCCCACTCCCCCTTTCTCTCTAGGGATTACATTGTTCTTGTCGTGATGTTAAGTTAATGCCTCCACCCCTCTTTATATAGCTCAAATACAATCTATAGTCCTATTGCCAATAGGACTATAAATAGAATACAACTCAACTAATTTTAGGATTAGGAGTCAAATCCCATTAGGATTCCCAATCCTAATATGACTCTAATTCTAATAATCTCCCCCTTGAGTTGCATTCCATCACGATCTCTTCATCATCTTGGATTTGCACTGGACCATCCTCGTCATCTGCAAGTCTTCTTCGCAGGGACTTGCCACCTCAAGGTGACACACCCATCACTGGATGCCCTCGATGTGCTACCTTGCACGATCTCCTACCAACCGTCGCTAGCAGAATTCTTCGACGCCTCTGGTCGATCCAAGAGACCAACATATGATGACTTTTGCGGATTGTGTACCTCCTGCGTCACATCGTCTCGTCGACTGACGAGTCCGATAATAGCCGCGTTAAGACGTTGTTTTTAACGTTAGTTCGTGAAAATAATTAGAGTCGTTCGTTGTAGGCGGCGATCGGAAACAGTCAAGAAATAACCACAATTTTTAATCAAATTTAATCAAGTGGTTTTTATGTTTATTTTACTTGGGCAAGTCCCAAGGTCGATCACAAGGAGGCAAAGTAACAACCTAGAGTTGTGTCTATCCAATTTTTAGTTCGGTTTTCAAGGCGGTTTTTTTTTTGAATTTTCAATGCAATATAGAGGGCAATATGCAAATCCGGCCTACTTTATGGACTAAAATGTGAATTACGTTCAAATGATGTCCGAAAAAATACGAAGCTTGGCCGAGATGTAAAATATGATGAAATGAGTGAACTGTAATTTTTTTGGAATTTTTGGATGTAATATGAATTTTTTATGGATTTTTAAATGCAAACAAAATGATTTTTAATATTTAATTTTAATAAATATCAAACCTTCTTATTTTCAAGAATCAAAATTATCTGAGATCTATCACTAGGTGACGGATTTCAGAAAAATCCTAAACCTCAAAAATGTGGGGTTTAATCCCTATTAAAAATTAAATACTAACAGATGCAAAATGATTTTTACAGGATAAAATATGCATGCTAATGCAAATCTTTTTGGGCACGATGCTGAGAATAATTAACTCTACAAGATATGATTTTTCGAGAATTTTTAGAGCAACGGTTAATCAACTATCAATTTCAGAGCAGAAAATGGGTAAAATATGCCAATTGTCACAAAACAATTATTTATTATTTAACCGTCCGTCACAAAAATACCCACAACATGTCAAAGCGTAGAGAATCAATTAACCAACATCATGCTATTTTTGGATTAATAAAATAATGTAGATCAGATGTTCAAAACAAAATGGGAATGCAGGGGTACAGATGCAATATAAATAAAATATCAAAGCAGAGGGGGGACTTTTGTGTAATTACCAATAGTAGAGGGGGTAGTGCTGCAAAATTTCCAAGGCGCAAATACTGTAACCTCCAGGGGGTCTTCCGTGAATAACCCAGCGGGTCACGTGCAGATCACGTGACCCCTGGATGGCGTGCTGCGGACGTTTCCTCCGCACGTGCCACGCACGTGGGAGGACCTCGGGTCTAACCCGGCCGGCGAAGGGGCGGAGCTTCTGGATGGTTGCGGCGGAGGAGGCGATGCCGGTGGCGTGGGCTGGAGAACCACCGCCTCCTGCGGTGGTGGTGCGACGGCGCTTGGAGCGGCGCTGATGGTGTTGAAGTCGACGGCGAGCGGCGATGCGTTGGTCGGCTCGGCCAAGGCGGCGGGAGGCCGAGTCGCTGGTGGAGGAGGAGCAGCGCTTCTGGCGGTGGCGCTGGAGCAGGCGGTGGGGGCGCGGAGTCGAAGACGATGCCGATGGAGTCGAAGTCGATGAAGAACGAAGCTTCTCCGAGGTCGTCGGGGCAGATGTCGAGGCGAAGACGTTAGCCTTCCTCTGGCCGACACACGACCAAGAGGGGGGCAGAGTGGCGGAGCTCGGTGAAGTCGACGAAGATCGCGATGAAGTCGGCGGCGTAGATGGAAGACGGTGGCGTAGCTTCGGGCGGCGGAGAAGTTCCTGTGGCCTTGGCTGGTGCAGAAGGGGATGATGAAGTCCTAGGCGGAGCTCCCGGTGGCGAGGTTGCGAAGGCGGAGGAATCGTGGTCGTGGCGGAGACGAAAGCGTGGAAGCGGTGGAGGGGGAAGGGTCGACGAGCGAACGGTGATGGAGGCACGAGGTCTCGAGGTGGCGGGGAACGATAGAGAGAAAGAGAAAGAGAGAGAGATAACCTGGAGGATGAAGGAGGCTCGACGGCGAGTGGCCGGAGCAAGAGCAGCGCCTTGAGAAGTTGCTGCGACGAGGGCTACGACCTCGGATCACGCCGACGTAGAGGACTGTCACCACCTCGAAGCACCCTAGGGCGGAAGTCGGCGGATGAGATGGCTGTGGGGCGGCGGCGTCGTTTTTATAGGAGCGAAGGAAGAGCGGCCGGCTGTTGCGGGGTTAGTTGGATGGCGCGGAGATAACGGAGCGGCCGCTGCGCGGCGCGGAGGAGGCGGTTGGCGAGATCGCCGGCGGAGGTTACGGAGGGGAAGGAGTGCGAGGTTGAAGATGACGATCCCTGGCCGTCCGATCGGCCGAGATCGGGCGGCCAGATAGGTGCCACGTGGCGAGGGGATGAGGACAAACGGAGCACGTGCGGAGCACGTGCCTGGTGGCACGTGCGACGCACGTGCGTCGTTTTTAATTTTTAATTTTTTAATAAAAACGATAAAAATAAAGGCTAAAAAACGCTGACACGTGGCGGCCTCTGGGGCTGCCACGTGTCAGCTCCAGATAAATCGAACAATAAATCATTTGTAAAATCAAAAAGAAATAGCAAATGACCTCGGATCGAAAAAGTTCCTTCACAAAAAATGCTCGTCTCGACGAGATCTACAACTTTCATGAAGACATCAAAGCCAAATTCGGTCAAATATAAAAAGTGAATTTTTGGGGTATCCCATGTACATAGAATACCTTGATTTTTGGTTTTCTAATTTTTTTGTCATTTTTAAACAAGATAAAAATCCGGAAAAATATGGAAAACTCAAAGATAAATAAAAGGCACCTAATTCTAATTTTTTGGATTTTTATTAATTAATAAAATATATACATAAAATATAGGTCAGAAAAGCCGCGAAAAGATACAAAAGAGGCCCAAAACCCAACTTTCACATACGAGCTCCGATTCACTTGAACTTGGTCTTGTTTTGAAGATAATTGAATGTACATTAGTTCAAAAGTGAGTAGGATCAAATCGGACACTGGATGGGGAAGATATGTGGCTTTTAGTCCGAAAATCCTGAAACTAGGGTTTGGGTTTTTGGTCCACTTAACAGGGTTAGTGATTTTTTTTGTATTTTTTATTTATTCTTGTTAGTGATATGTACACAGTGGAGGTGGGTTTGTGACATTCGGAGTTAGCATGGAGGAGTTAAAAAAAAGGAGAAGTTAGGCTATTTACAGGTCAATTTGGGCTTGGATTTTTGGCTTCTTATTTGATGCAGAATTTAATGCTAAAACGCAATTCTTATGAAATCATGCATAAATGCTAATTATGCGAAATAGATGCAGATATGCTGTTGATTTTTAGGGAATTGAGCTTAATAAATGAGATTTAGAGTGATGAATCCGAGATTCATCATCGACATCGACCTTCATTCTGATCTGTCGCATCGTGTCCCTCCAACAATGCTGAACCTGGATCTGATACCACTTATAGGGTACTAAAACGATACCAACTCCGCTCTGATACCACTTGTTGGGAACATAGGCGATATCAACTATGTTCTGATATCAGTTGCTGGGAACACGACCCACCAGTATCGTTTCCTTTCGGATACCGGATCCCTGGATACGGAAGCGGATACAAATACGGATGTAGATGCGCATTCGACCACAACCACAAAAGCACATGAAGAAAAGAACAATTAGATATAACGGTGGTCGGCCACCGGAGAAAAAGATCACTAAAAGAATAATGTGTACAACTCTCTCTGTTCCCTTGCTCTCTTCCTCTCTTCTCTCCCTCTCTTCTCTCCCTCTCCCCTTTCTCTCTAGGGGTTACATTGTTCTTGTCGTGATGTTAATGCAATGCCTCCACCCTCCTCTTTATATAGCCTAAATATAACCCCATAGTCCTATTCCCAATATGACTATATATAGAATACAACTCAGCTACTATTAGGATTAGGATTCCAATCCCATAATCCTAATATGACTCTAATCCTAACACTATCCCCTCCATCTAGAACATGTAACTTTAACGGTTTAAACATTGCTATAATCGACCTGTTCAAGATATGAGGCATAGGAGTCTCTGTTTCTGACGAAATTCGAATGACATATAGAAGGAATATACAGATGAATATACATGGTGATATTTTTCAAAAAAATTTAAAAAGCATCAAAAAATGGGTGGGGGCAACCATGTTAGGGTAGCCCCATTAAAACACATACACACACACGCGCGCACACGCACGCACATATGCATACTCACATGCACACACACATATATAGGGAAAAGGAGTATGCTCCCTGAGTGTAGCTAACTTACATGCTCACACCCCCTTTCCCCTATGTTTTTTTATTTTTCCTGAAATGACGCCTATCAGAATTTAGATCACAATATGTCACCATGGTGTCATTAAAAATTCGATTTAATTTGAGACTTCTATCCCTTCCATCAAATACACACACACACATGCAGACACACGCACACCCACGCACACACGCGCACTCATGCACACACGCGCATGCGCACACGCACACGCACGCACACACACACACACACACACATGCACACGCGCACACGCACGCGCCCACGTGCATGTGCGCACGCAGCGCGCGCGCGCACGCACGCAAGTAGAGGAGTGATCCTATGAGAGAAAAAATTGTGAGAGCATGAGAGGAATGATTCTAGACCACATGATTCTATTTTCTCTCTCCTACTCTTCTCTCTCCTCGGTGAATCATGTGGTCCAGAGTCATCCCTCTCATGCTCACACCACATGAGAGGAGTGATCTTATGAGAGCAAAAAAATATGAGAGCATGAGAGGGATGATTTTGGACCATATGATTCTGTTTTCTCTCTCCTGATCTTCTCTCTCCATTCTGGACCACATGATTCACACAGGAGAGAGAGAGAAGATCGGGAGAGAGAAAACATAATCATGTGGTCCAGAATCATCCCTCTCATGCTCTCACAACTTTTTGCTCTCATAAGATCTCTCTCTCTCTCTCTCTCTCTCTCTATATATATATATATATATATATATATATATGGCCCTTCCAATGAGGTGCACCTTTTCCTTGCACTAAGGAAAGCCATGCATATGAGCCTTAAGATGGAGATCTGATGGTTGAGATTAAAACCATGAATAACTCACTAAGGATGGTATTGCTACTAACTAAGTTCCTAAAAAGAAGGAAAGAAAATGACGTTTGGAATTTAAAATAACATATTGTACAACTGTAAGAACCATTCCTAAATAGAATTTCTAATAAAGAGAACGTTACTTTGAAATATTAAATAATTGTAATCAAGTTTTGGAAAATCATATTATTAAATAAGATGTGACCTAGAATATAACAAAAAAAGACTATGTACGAAAGACCATTTTTTTAAAGGAAGATAATTTTTCGATACTATGAAGATAACATTTCCACACCTTATAGGGATTCAGATGGGTGGCATTGTCTAAAGAGAGATTTAAAATGAATTGAAGCCGTTGGAGTTTGTTTTATAGTAGAGGTAGAAGGGTCACACGATCCATGGATTTTGAATCGCTCGATGGATTTCTAATCAGTCTCGGTGATGACGTGATGGAGGGTCATGTTGTGAAGAGTGTTCATGAAGGAATCAGGGCGCATCGAGCAATGGATTAAGGGAGAAAATGGAGAAGATAAGAGGGTAGGTGATTCTGATAGGTCATCGGCTAGGGCATATGCGTTGACCATGGTCAACTAGAGAAGGGACCTGATTGGTCCACCCAAGACTCTACATGACAATAAAAATAAAAAATAGAAAGAAAATATGAAATAAAAAATAAGTTTTACTTACAAAAACTTAAAACATGAAAATATTTCTTATTTTATAAACTTTTTTACCATGATTATTATTTTTTTACAACCTTGTATATTAGGTATTATTATTTATATACTATTAGTAGGTATTTATTTATGTAAATTATGTATTACTTTTATATCTAGTTATTTTTATACATAATACTATACTTAAATATTCTATTTATTTACAAAGTATGCTAATACAAATTTACATATACTTGTTAGAATTTTATAAATTTATTTATTTGCTTAAATATATACATATATTATATAATATATGCGTAATATACATATGTACTGGTATTTATTGTTTATTTAATTTGTTCTTAAGTGCTTTTAAATTTTATTTGTATTTTTAATAAATAGTTGTAGTATGTACAATTATTTAAAAATAAGAAATGATTAAAAATATGTATAATAATTTTGTATATCCTAAAACACAATTGTACAATTACCCGTGAACCCTAAATAGGCGACTTTTGCATCTTAACTCCGATTTAAAATGGAACCATCTTCATTAGTTAGATAATTTAATTTGAAATTCAGTGGAGATGAGTTTGATGCGAGTTCATATGGAGAGGAATATTGATCAAAGAAGTTCTATTTATGGCTTTTTCATCTGAATCTACAGATCACTTGTGCAGGATGTATTTTTGTCAATAATTTATATTTTTTATACATTAATATGTACAAGTTTCATATTGAACACTTATTTATTTGAAGTTTCTATAATGCTAAATAAAATCCAAGAAGTTTGAGATATTTACACAATATTTAATTAGGGTTTTCACTATATTTTTGTACACTGGTTGCCCTTCTCTCCCCCTACTTTATTCTTTGTCAACTAGCCAATGCTTGACTTGGTATCAGGGTCTGGGATCAGTCGGTATATTTGATACTTTCTTTATTTTTCTTTTCTTTTCTTTATTCTTTTATTTAGGATTTAAATACAAGTACTTGTACATGGTATACTGGTTAATAAATGGATATTAATTCATGCAAGTTAGTAGTGTTTACATGTGTTTATCTAGGGATTTAAAGCCTAAAATGAAAGAATAAAAGTGGTGAAATGGAGATTCATTAATGCTCCATATACTCTTCATGACTATGCTATGCATGCCATAACATATATTTCGTTGTTTTCTTACAATAATATAATTGATTCAATCTCGGTGTCAACAGAAAATATCTTAAATTTTTTCTAGAAAATTTTTTCCCACTCTTACTCGAGTCCTAAAATATTGTCTCATCACATTCATGACAATGTGTCAAATGTCATGTTCACTGTAATATAAAATATGATGATTTATACAATAATCTATCTTAACTTCTGATAAACCCAGCTTATGCATCATTTTCTCTATTTTATAATAATTTTCTAGTAATTCATCATCTTCGGGCAACATTTTCTCGAGAATTACCAGCATAACATCAAAATTCTGATCAATCATATTATATTCAGTTTTCATAGCTAGAAGCTCTGAAACTATTGATAATTTTGAATAAGTCTTACAACCCAATCATAAAGGTTCTTCTGTCTTTTTCAATAGCTCATAGAGTGCTTTTGACTTACCGTGTGGTTCCTCTTCTTCAGGATAGTCGGTGTTAAACTATGTACCTACAATGTCCATAACCATTTCGACAAATGGACTAATGTTTTCCGCATCATTTATTTTATTGGTCATATAATCAATAATCTCTTCGTGCCTCCTCCAACTATGATAACATTCGATGAAACCATTTTTAGAAAAAGATGCAATTGAATTTCATCCTTAGATTTCTTCTTGAGTAGACGACAATTTTGATAAGGACACAAGATAGTACCATTTGATTCCACAGCACTAGAACTTTGGGTGTAAGCAAACTCCGCAAATTCTTTACACCTCTTTGAAAAGTTTCTAAAATACAACCATCAAGTACACACATATACATCCACTCTTTATTGGTCATCATTATCACTTGAATATAACATTTTAATAGGTTTGATGAGAGGAGAAGATTTAATGAAGGCTTAACTTTGGAAAACAAACCTACAAAACCTAAACCCCAACACATCCTTTGCCTAAACCTATTAAATTAATTATAGGAGATGAGAGGAGTTGTGTTTTTTTAAATTACCACTTGAGCCCATACAAGGATTCGAACTTACTACAAGATAATTGCCACATGATAGTTTATATTTGAGGAAAATTCAGTAGCATAACCCTGCACACCTCTTTTATACCCCTAAAATCAATCACGATCTAACTCCTAGAACTATCACCATAGTGACAATATAAGAGTAGGTTATGATTGATTTGGTATACCGAAGAGGAAGGGTTATGCAACTGAATTTTCATCATATATAAATTGTAACATGTGACAATGATTGCCTTATAGTAAGCCTCGAATCCTTATGGAACCCTTAGTCCAGGACCTTCGAATCAAGGTAAACCAACATAAATGCAATAAGTTAAGGACACCTTACATCATACATTTGTGCGTACTACTGGGTAAGATGTCCTTAAAATATTTAACCTTTTATGTTGACTGGGCATTTACGTATTTGGTTGGTTAACAAGGTGAATATGAAGCTACGTGACCTAAAATGGTACCTAAATAAAATGTTTAAATAGTCATTATTGGGAATGTACTTGTAAAAAAATCATTCTTCCATGTGCACACATCCAAATCCACGACGATTGGATCGAGACACCTCATCCGAAGTGAGTTCAATAGTTTTGTGAAACAAATAGTCCAATGTGTAGGAACACACCTCCATCTCCCCACACAAAACCATACACCCACACACACCTTGGCATCATACAACTTTAGATTTACACCATACATCTTCACCTACACATACACCTTTTGGTGTTTGTATAACAATGATCATGGTTTTTTGATCACCTTCACATCTATACATAGTACCCTCAAATTCAAATCTATACACCTACACATTCACATCTAACTCTAACATCTATACACCTTCACATGCTATCATCGCATTCACATCTGTACAGCTTCATCTCCAATAATTTCACATTCACATTATATGACTACAACTTCACATACTATCCTTACATTCACATCTATGCACCTTTACATTAATCATCTTCACATACATATAATAAGTACTCCATCAGATCTTCTATACATCTTCCTTATAATCAAACATAGTCCATTCATGTTAACTTTAAATATCTAAATATTTCTAGTCATTTCAATACACCCTTATACACAACATAAATTGCATAAACATCATTATTCCATAATGAAATCTAACATTTATATGGAGCACTAACACAACTTCACATTAAACAATTCAATTCCACCTCACCAAAAGCATATCATAACATTCAGTAGCTCGGATTTTCCTCAAATCGACTCAATATGATGCAGAAGGTTTGCAACCTTATTTGGTCCAAATGTCTCCTAGAACTTGCATTTTTGTCTAACTCATTCTCAATAGATAAATTTTGATTTTAAACAACCTCCTACAAAGATTTTCTCCTTCAAAGTGAAAGTTATCTCGTCTCAAAAAATGGAGACCATATCAAACATTGTCTCACCTCATTTCCCCTCATTGATGACCACCTCTTCTTGATCTCCCCCCATGTTGCATCTACCACAACAAAATTGTTGGCATATTAAAAAAGCATTATTTTTGACCCAGCTTAGCTGCACCTACTGCTTAATTGAAAGCTTTGGTTAGTTGCTTTGGTGATATTTGACAGTGTGTTAAAGAACACTGCCTATAATTGAATTTTTCTACAAATACGTGCAGTTTCTTATTTCTATATATTGCACTTTTAACTCAACCACGACAAGTTATATATACATGTTTATAGATGATGATATATAGTAAACTCAAATTCCCATTTCTCATCTACTTAGTGTTTTGTTTTATGTTTTTAATTTTTGAGGTGGATATTCCCCTCTTCTTTTGATAATTGATAAACCTACTAATTCATTTTCTGAAGAAAAATATGATTGGGAATGGAACTGCCACATGCTATTCATATGTGATAGTTTATTATGAACTAAGCTCATAATTACCATCTAATCATCTAACATCAAGGGACATCAGATTTTTAGTTTGAGGGCGAACTCGGTCTTTAAGTAATAGAATGTTTTATGGATTTTAAATATTTTTTACCTCAGTAGAACATGTAGAATCATAAATATATTCTATCTCAAGTTCCAACAATCTCATGTTATATTTATCAAAATGGAAAGGATCATCAAGCAGACTATGAGAGGAGTTGTATTTCATTTCGTCTCAATTTGGATATTAAGTATAAGCTTATCAAATTAGGTTGAAAAATTACAACTAGCCATTTTTTATAATGCTCAAATAGAATTTAAGATGAGAAACATGAAGACATCCATCCATTGATATTCATGTAAGTAGGAAAATATAAGCATGCTTTCATGTCAAGAGAAGGAATTCGTTGTCACCACAAACTAAATTGGCACATGTTGATAACATTGAACAGAGCTCATCTTATTTTCCGCAACCCAATTGGTTTGCTCTCGAAAAATGTTGTTAACTTGCCATCGGGATCAACTTGTTCCACATCAATGATGTTTATCTGTTACAACAATGATGATGGCACGACAGGATCTTGTTGATACCATAATGGATCTTCCCAACATCCTTCAAACTTGACAAAGTGGCGTTCTTATTATTAGCTTCTTTACCCTTTCTTCGTGGTCTTCCTTGATTGAAGGAAGGTTGTTGCTTGTGATGATATTACGGTAGAAAAAGAGAGCAAAATGATGTTTCTATTCTGTTCATGTTCGAAGTGATAACTCCGCCTATAGCATAATAAAGCAGATTAATCAATTGACAGTAATTCGAATGGAATAAACTCATTCGATATCACAAACAACGTATGAGGGAAGGAGTGCTCCATAATTTTTATTGGTCTAAATAAGTCTATGTAAAATTATGATTGTAGACATATTTTTCATATATCTATGGAGGGTTTTGTTTAAACAAAATGAAAATATATCGCTTCAATACCAAACACAAGGAAGACCAAGTAATAAATTTCAATTATTAAAAAAATTCAACAACATTCACGTGTATAACAAGATAGAAAAAACACATCAAATACAATGATTTTGGATCTCATTTGAGGATGACTTTTCCTTTTCTGTCATCACCAACATACGCATGTATAATTCAGGTAATTGGAAATCACATTATTATTAAAAAATAACTTTATTAGAGGGTGACGGTAATTCTTCAAAAGCCTCCACCTGCTCCATAACCATAACCAGAGCCTGACCCATGGCCAAAGCCACCTCCACCACCACCGCCACCTCCACCACCTCCTCCACTGCCCCCTCCATTTCCACCAAGTCCATAACCAGAGCCACCTCCAGAGCCATAGCCGTATCCTCCTCCTGCACCTTCTCCACCACCACCACCACCACCACCACCACCACCTCCTCCTCCTCCTCCACCCCCACCACCATTAGCACCATAACCTGAGCCATGCCCAGAACCAAAACCATAGCCGCTTCCCCCACCATAACCACTGCCAATGCCATACCCACCCCCTCCACCATTACCACCACCAAGACCGAAGCCCGAGCCCTTACCGAATCCGTATCCAGCACCGCTTCCAGTTCCTACACCACCACCGTATCCACTTCCAGATCCACTGCCTCCTCTTCCGAACCCACCTCCAACACCATATCCATGACCAGCACCAAATCCACTACCATATCCAACACTACCTCCTGCACCCTTACCGCCTCCGCCCCCAACACCTGCACCACCCCCGCCCCCTCCATTTCCTCCACCTGAACCTCCACCGAAGCCCAATCCAGAGCCATAACCAGAACCAGAGGCAGAGCCTGCACCTGCTCCACCTCCACTACCAGCCCCCCCCACCGCTTCCTCCTCCACCAGCACCTCCACCCCCACCCCCACCCTTTCCACCACCTACCCCGCCTCCTTGGCCATAACCATAACCACTTCCAAATCCGGAGCCAGAGCCATTGCCACTGCCTCCTCCTCCTCCACTACCCCCTCCACCCCCTCCACCTTTTCCTCCTCCTCCACCAAAGCCAGGTCCAGATCCACTACCATATCCAGAACCAGAGCCAGAGCCTCCTCCCTTTCCTCCTCCCCCTCCTCCTCCACCTCCTCCTCCTCCACCACCACCGCCGCCGGCGCCTCCTCCGCTCTTTCCTCCTCCGAAGCCCAATCCACTACCAGAGCCAGATCCCCCACCATTTCCTCCACCCCCACCCTTCCCGCTACCCGAACCTGAACCATTTCCACTCCCAGAACCAAAGCCCCCGCCACTTCCTCCACCTCCACTCTTTCCTCCTCCTCCACCAGAGCCAGATCCACTACCATAACCAGAGCCTCCTCCCGTTCCTTCACCTCCTCCTCCGCCTCCTCCTCCTCCTCCGGCTCCACCACCACCACTAGCACCTCCTCCACTCTTTCCTCCACCATATCCTGATCCGCTACCATAGCCAGATCCTCCACCATTTCCTCCGCCTCCACCCCCACCCTTCCCACCACCCGAACCTGATCCATTTCCACTCCCAGAACCAAAGCCCCCACCACCACCTCCACCGGAGCCTAATCCAGATCCACTACCAGAGCCTGAGCCTCCACCACTACCTCCCCCGCCCCCTCCCCCTCCGCCACCGCCTCCTCCTCCTCCAGTTCCAACTCCAGCACCTCCACCGTATCCCGATCCATATCCGGAGCCAGTACCCCCACCACTTGCTCCCCCCCCCACCCCCTCCTCCCCCACCTCCACCTCCTCCAATTCCTCCGCCAAATCCGTGACCAAATCCGAAACCCCCACCCTTCCCTCCTCCGCTCCCGCCACCTCCACCGAAGCCTTCCCCGTATCCTAAGCCGTACCCGCCACCTGACCCATAGCCAAAGCCTCCACCGACACCTCCACCGATGCCGCCCCCTGTACCACCACCCCCTCCGCCGCCTCCTCCTCCTCCTCCTCCGCTTCCTCCAGCAACACCTCCGCCGTATCCTGAGCCTGAACCATATCCCGAACCATATCCTCCCCCTATACCACCACCACCACCTCCGCCTCCTCCACCGCCGCCGCCACCAAACTGCATGAGAATTCTCGTCGCGGAGGTGATGCCCAAGAAGAGCATCAACAACAGAGCGATAGATGAGAATTTAGCCATTCTCACCGACTCGATCGGTTGCTTGTCTATAGAGGCAATGGATTCAATCTCTATTTATACTGCAAGATCGGTTTAGCATAATGGATTTATTTTCAGGGGAATACGTGAGTGCATAACTCCAGCAAATCAGCATGTTCGATCGTGGTGGCAAATATAACTATAATCTAAATAAAAGGAAATTTTTATTTTAGACAGCCATTGCTATATATACCTTCACAATATTTAACTCCCGTCTACGTACCCAGTTTCAATCACTTCCCACGCAATTGATTTGTTTATCAAGATTTGGAACAATGGAATTAGATATATATATATATATATATATATATATATATATATATATATATATATTTATGGGCCGAACATGTAATCAAGAGCAGCTCATAGAGCAAAATTAAATTAATAATCCGAGGATCTCTTGCTTTATCGTCCTACATTAAATTCAAAATGTAACCAACTTATAAGATATCTATGATATAATAATGAATGTTCTTTGAACTCATGAATGATCGGAACTCTCCATTTCGAAAACTCACGGCTCGTGAAATCATGAATTGAATGCTAGTTTCAGTTGGGATCACTCACACTGCTTCAGAACAATGGCTTACATTAATCTGCTCTAGATAATATCTTAGCCATAGATGATGCTCAATCGGACATCAATTCTGCTTCACGAAGAAGAAGGACGAAGGCAATGCTTGATGAACTGTGATCGCTAATTTCTCCTTCGTTCCTAGTCTGCTAAACAACGCTAGCATTTTCATGTTGACATTCCACTTAAATTGCACTTCTAATCAAGCAAATATAATTATGAATTGTACATGGATCTGGTGGTCTTGTAGTGTGGATATGCATCATGAGCTCAAATGCTCCTCAAATCGTCTTGATCTTATGCTGAAGATCTACAACTTTATTTGGCCCAAATGTCTCCTAGAATTTTATATTTTTGTGTAACCCATTCTCAATAGTTAAATTTTTTGGCATCAAACAACTTTCCAAGAAGGTCTCTTTCAAGGTAAATCTTATCTACGTAACAAAAATGGAGACCATACCTGTCTTATTTATGACCTCTTCTTGATCTCCCCCTGTGTTGCTTCTGCAATAACAAAATTATTGGCGTATAAAAAAACCCGCCATTTTCGGCCCAGCTTAGCTCCCCCTGCTGCTTAATTGAAAGCTTCAATTAGTTGCTTTTATGATATCCGGAAGAGACGAAAAGAACTGTCTGCCAAAGAATTTTCCTACATTTACATGCAGTTGTTATACATTAGATTTTTAGTTTGAAGGTAAACCTTGTCTTTAAGTTATACTATGTTTTATGGATTTTAATTATTTTTGTACCTCTGGTAGACTCTTAAAATTATTCTAGCTCATTTTTTAACAATCTCAAATTATGTATTAAAAAGGAAAGGACCATCAAGAAGAATTTGAGAGGAATCATGTAGATCTTCCCAACATCCTTCACACTGGACATCATAGAATTCTTGTTAGCTTCTTCACCCTTTCTTCTTGGTCTTCCCTAATTCTATGAATGGTGTTGCGATGATATTACCTGTCGCAGGAGAGAGCAAAGTGGTGTTTCTATTCTTTTCATGTTCGAAGTGATAAATCTGAATATAGCATAACAAGGCATATTAATCCGTTGATAGTAATTCGAATGGAATATAGCATATTAATCCGTTGATAGTAATTCGAATGGAATATACTTATTCGATAATATAGTATACAAAGGAGGCAAGAAGTACTCTATAATTTTTATTAGTTTGAACAAATCTATGTAAAACTATGGTTAAAAATAGTTTTTTCATATATAAATAGAGCTTTTTGTAAACAAATTAAAAATCTATTCCTTCCATACCAAACACAATGAAGAAAAAGTAACCAGTAACAATCATTAGATAAAGTTCAATAACATTCATGTTTACAACAAGATAGGAAAAATGCATCAAATACAATGATTTTGGTTCTCATTTGAGGATGACTCCTGCTTTTCAGTCGGCAGGCGGGAGGTGCTTTTGCAGGACTGGATCTTGCATGCAGGGGCCGCATGCATGGGGAGGAGGAGGGCTGCAGCTCACATGCCGAAGGCGGATGCGCGGGGCCGAGGGAGCTACTTATCCCGGATGTGCGGGGCGGAGGCCTTAGGCTTGCCAGGAGAGGAGGGTATCCTTTTATTTGATTTACAAATGGCATCATGTTATAAATATGGTGTGTTTAGAAGGGTAAAATGGTCAACATATGACTTCTTCTATCATAGTTAACAGAGAATTAAGATGGAACTTCACACAAGGTTATGCCATGTAAAGGTTAAGCATTATTCGGTGTTCTGGATATAATTCGTGATTATCAAGGGTTCCTGGGTAATTACGAAACTACTCAGCCTTATGGGTGTAAATATCCCGTAAGAAAAACTCTTTATTATTAAACAATAACTTTATCAGAGACTGACATGTAATTCTTCAAAAACCTCTACAAGTTCCATTAACCATAACCTGAGCCAGACATAGCCAAAGCCACATCCTTCACCGTCGTCTCATGATGAAAACAAGATTCAACACCAAATTGTTCATTCGTAGCTTAATCCTTGCAATAAATCATCAAATAAATCTCCAAAAATCTCAATACCCAATCTACTCATGTTCATATTCATGTTTAATAAATGTTATTGTGTTCTCAATAAAACCTAATTCTTTTTTTTTATATAGTGTATATATTGTACATATTTCCTCTTCCTTTTCTTCTTATAAAAATCCAAAAAATTAGGCCACTTTGTAATTCCATTTGTACATAAATATAGTCTCTATTAAAAAATATATATCACAAAATATATATTCAATTTACATTAAAATCCTACCAAAAATATATGTCTTAAAAATGAGGTTTTTTGTGTGAAAGTTGTAGATCTCATCGAGATGAATAACTTTCATGTTAAACACTATCTCATTTGAGTTCATTTACTATTCTTTTTAAATTTTCTTTCTTTATTTATTTTCCAATTTTTCTATTGGGATGTGACTCCTTCTGGGAGAGCTGCATAGCCGCCTCTTTACTCCCAGTCATTGCCTTCCTCAGTTGTTGGATCAATCACCTATATATCGTGTCTCCCCTCCTCTACATGTGTTTGGATCTCCTCTTATCCAATGGTGCCCATGCCGCCTAGTGCCTCCCCTTACGTGACCGCCTCTCAGTCGTCCATCTAGTGCCAACAAACAGTCGTATGCCCGTCATCTTCCTCCAGCACCTTCTCTCTTCGACGTTCTGACGTCTCACGATCTTAACTTCTTCCGTTTTTTCCTTCTCTTCCATGTGTCCTCACACCATTCTAAGATGACTAGTAGTTAGCCCCATTGTCCATCTCCTTCGCTAACCATTCACCCTCGGCCCTCCACACACATACACTCCAGTCACCACAACAATGTTATTCTATCCTTTAGATTAGCATACTGGATAATTCATCAGGTGGAAGTGACGAACCCTTAAAGACCTTATTAATTTGTCAAAATCAACATTTGATTTGATCTTTGCAGGTGGGCAAATTAAGATAGATCAAAAACTGCAAATTCTAATTATTAATCCAATGAAAAGCGAGCAATCAACTTTTTTTACTTGGTAAGTCCAAGGTCGAACTCAGGAAGGCTACTGTCTCCTTAGGTTGGTTTTAATCGATCTAGAGCTTAGGTTTTCAAAGAGACATTTTGGGTATTGTTTTGAAGCAATAAAGGAGCCATATGCAATTTTGGCCAATTTTTTAAGGACTAAAATATGAACAATGATCAAACGTGGTCCAAAAATCCTCAAACTTGACCGAGATGTAAATAATGATGAAATATGCACCATGATTTTTTTTTGAAATTTGCGGATGCAATATGAATATTCCATGATTAAATGAATATAGAGAATGAGTTTTTCAATAGTTAAATATAATAAATATTAAATCTACTTATTTCCAGGAAATAAAATTATCTAAGATATATCATTAGGTGAACTATCTCAGAAAAATCCTTAACCCTAAAAATGTTGGATTTAATACATATTAAAATTAATCACTGAAATGCATAAAATGATTATTTTAGATCAAACTATGCATGCAAATGCAATTCATATTGGGAAAATGTAACTAGCAATTAATTCTATAATTCGCGAATTTTTAGCTATTTTTCGAGCAATGGTTAATGAACTATGAATTTCTGAGTGGCAACTGGGAAAAATATACAAATTTTCGTAAGAATAATAATTATTAATTAACCATAGATAATAAAAAATGGAAAAAGTATGCCACAAATGTAGAAAATTAATTGTAGATTAAAATCCAATTTTTAATATAGAGGTTCAAATTATAGACAAAACATAGGGGGTCTATTTGTAATACAATAAATGAAATTAAATAAAAAAATACAGTGTAGGGACGTAGTTGTAATTACCAAAACTCAATCGGGGTAGCCGTAAAATTTCCAAAGGAGCACGTGCCCTCTATATGGCGAGGCTCTTCTATGAATATTTGGATCTACAGGGGCATGAAGATAAGTTTTCCACCCCTGCACGTGGGATCACGCGAGCAAGGGGGTCTAATGATTGCGATGCCTCCAGGGAGCGGGCAACAGGTAGAGCTCCTCCGCGCAATTAGGCAGACGACCGCAGGTGGTTGTGGCGCGTTGGCGGGCTCGGTGGAGAGGATGCGGAGTCCGACGGGTGTAGGAGGGTCCCAATGAGGGCGGGGCTCGAGCGGTAGAGTTGGTGATGTTTGTAGTTCTAGGAAGAACATGGGATGTCGACCGATGCTGGTGTGGGGCCATGTGCGTCTATCTACTAGGTGGTGCGCTCAGGTGGAGCGAGCTGTTGGTACTCTCTGGCTACCCTCAGCGGTTGAAGCACGGGGATGGAAGGCACACAGAGGTGGTGCGATGAAGTGCATGGAGGCATCGCCAGCTGCGACGTGGAGGCAAGAGAATGAGGTGTCGCTGGTGAAGGAGGTCGAAGGTTGATGGAGCTCTGCACGAACACGGAGATGTTGCAGGTGGTTTGAAGGTGGAGTAGCAGAGGAGTATCGGGCGGAATTGAAGAACAAAGGAATTACTGAGAAACAAAGGAAGAAGGAGATACAAGTCGCCTGATGGGTAGAAGGACAAAGGTCCTCTCCAGGTTCTCGCCTCGAGTCATGCGGTATATGTAACGAGGCTCGGATGATCTCGCCATAGGAAGGTCTTTGCCACGATGGTGTCGGCTCCTGTCATTGGTCGCTCCGTGAGCTTCTCCGTTCCTGGATACGGATCTTGGCGGATGAGGATCGAGGGAGGGGTGATTGATTTTTATAAGGAGTGGAAGGATAGGGAACGATGGTTGGGAGGTTGGTTTGGTCCACGTCGGAGGACGCGTGCAGTTGCGGGGGAGATGATGGGGATCACAGAAGGTGCAGGTTGGCTGGGATGGCGGAGGAGATGAAGAGTAGTGGCAGCACGTGCTGGGCACGTGCGCAGGGCACACGTGCACATCACGTGCAGAAGTCTTTAAAAAATGAAAATAAAGGAAATAAAGGGGCTTCAAATGAGTCATACATGGCGGCTCCAGGAGCTACCACGTGTCAGCTCCAGAAAAAAATCATAATAAAAAGATAATGAAAAAAAAAGAAATAGCAAACGACCTCGAATAAAAAACATTTCTTCACAAGATTACTTGTCTCGATCAGATCTACATCTTTTATGAAGGGACCAAGATCAAAAGAGGTCATCTGTGCAAAATGATATTTTTGGGGTACTCTATATACATAGAACACCGAGAATTTTTGGGTTTTGTAATTTTTTGGATTTTTAAATTAAAAAATAGAGAAACATTATGAAAAAAATCAAAGATAAATATTTACACATTGTTCAATTTTTTGTATTTTTATAAATAAGAAAATAGGGGAATAAAATAAGAGTTTAATGGGGCTGCCCCCTTGGGGCAGCCAACATGGCTGCCTCCGCGTCGTTTTCGGCATTTTTTATTTTTTTTGAAAAATATCACCGTATATTCATCCATATAGGCCTCCTATATGTCATTCGAATTTCGTCTGAAACAGAGACTCCTACGGCCTCCATCGAGATGGCATCGATTTAAAAAATAATGTTACTGTTAAAAATTGATTGTCTGGATGGAGGCCGTAGGAGTCTCTGTTTCCGACGAAATTCAAATAGCATATAGGAGGGATATAGGGATGTATATACAGGGCTATATTTTTCAAAAAAAAATACAAAAAAATGATGAAAACGACGCGGGGGCAGCCATGTTGGCTGCCCCAAGGTGGCAACCCCATTGAACTCATAAAATAAAGTACGAGAAAATGAGATATTTGCACAGACTCACAAGGGACACTTGGACTTGGTCAGCTTTTTTGATTTCAATTTTATTTTGAATTTGGATTTTTATGTATTTTAATAAAACTTTAATCAAAGAATATAAATGAAAAATAAATAAATGAAAAAGGGTTAATTACGTGCATAAAATATCAGGTCATGAATGGTTAAAACACAAAATACGCAAAAGAGGCCTAAAACCCAACTTTCACCATATGAGCTCTAATTTTTATGAAATTAGTCTTGTTTTGAAGGTCTTGAATATTATTACTTTAAAAAATATTAGACCTAAATCGGATACTTTATGATGAAGATATATGCATTTTAGTCTGTCTATTCTAAAATTAGGGTTTTGTCCCCATAGGACAATTATTTGAGTTAGCAATTTTTTGTATCTTTCCATTAATCTTGTTAAAAATATGTAAACAATGAAGGTTGGTTTGAGGTCAATTGGAATGCATGAAATTAGTTGAAATGGGAAGATGATTATGAATGTAATTATGCATGTTAAAATACATATATTAATTCTAAGTGCATGAATGGTAAAAATGTAGAATAAATGATGAAATGCAACTAATTACTCGGGAATGAAGCTCTATTTTCAACATTTAGTGTGATGAATCACAGATTCATCAACCCCTACGCTGAAACCTTGCTCGTCCCCGAACAACTAAAATGAAATGCAAAAGTGAAATGAATTTGGGTTCCATACCAATGTCACAAACAAACGGTGAAAATGGAACTAGACCCAGCCTTTGGATTAATAGTGTGGCGGAACTTCTGTAAGAATTAGGATTTTTAAAATCAACCACCCTTCTAGTTCTACAAATCATTGTAACATATTTGACTCAGAAGTCATCTTAGATCAATCCTTCTCCCAAAGCATATCCCATGAACGTTGAACAATAGTCTCATGTGTGTGAAAGGTTTTACCTCTCCCCATCAAGAATGCCAGACTACCATGCAAACTTCCCTCCCAATAAATCATCCTCGTGGAGTCAGGTATTTCCATCTAAGGTCCATCGCGTTATGTTCACAATCGAAAAGAGGGAGAAATTAGAAAAGGGAAAAGAACTGGGCGGTGACCAGTGTAATCACCTCTCCTCGTGAAGCCGGTCAGCTTAACCTAGTCTCCCCCAAGATCTGCAGGTTTTCTTGAAGCTTGGATCTTTTTGGTCAAATATTTATTTGGTAATTAGCTTCATTTTAGTATGGATTTTTGGTGACTCTGCGTGCATCTTTTGTCCCCTACGGATATGGAATATTTTTTTTTCCAATATATGTTTTGGGGTCTTAGAATAAATTATGCCCAGCCGTCCATCCCTTACCTGAAGCTTTATTTCAACCCATTCTCTAGTCTTTAGATATCCACGCT
The DNA here is from genome assembly GCA_037367405.1 of Ottelia alismoides. NCBI lineage: Eukaryota > Viridiplantae > Streptophyta > Magnoliopsida > Alismatales > Hydrocharitaceae > Ottelia > Ottelia alismoides. The sequence goes on from JAZKJV010000611.1 coordinate 66,943, forward strand.
ACCAGAAAAGAGACCCACACTGTTTTTCCAACACCCCCTTTGAGTTGAGTTAAGTGCATAGTACGAGAGAACAGACTAATTCTCTACTTAAAAGTTATACCCAGAATTAGGAGATCAGGTTAAACACTAAGTGTCAAAAGATGCACATTGTCATGCGAAACTCGAAGAATTAAGTCAATAGACCTGAAGCTTCTAAAATCCTCTTTCTCGATGAAGTTCCTTTGGAAATTAGGTATATTAAGGACAAGTCAAGACCACTCTCTACTTCTATTCATAACTCATTTCGGAACCAAATAACTCTTCGCTTTGCATATGTTTTGTATGCAAATGAAATGCATATGCATACGAGGTACAAGATATTTTTTTTGGTATTGAGTGCAAGGATGATATGCAAGAGTAAAGAGATTTTTCGTCATTTTTGTTTTGTTTTTTTTGTTTTGAACTTTCTCTCTATCTCTCTCTCTTTGAACTTTTAGCCATTTCGTACTTATTGCATAATGAAAATACATGAAAGTAGGGGCGATGGGTAAAGTATATTTGTAATATATATACGCCCACTATACTTAGCGTGTGCTATATCCTCAGAGCACAAGAAACGATGAAAAGACATTGCTCGTGCTAAGCGTAGGAGATAAAAACAAAAGGGAATAAAGAAAGTTGACCGCCCTCCTATACTTTGGCTATGGACAACCTAAGTGTAGAAGAAAATAAAAAATGGGGCAGTCGAGGTCAAGAGGAGAAATGGATAAGTATATACAAGGTAAGCATCGATCCCCCCTATACTTAGGTTCTGATCAGCCTAAGTAAAGGAAAAGAGTGAGTATGAGAACCGATGAGATCTGTAGGATATACAGATCGAGCGGGGAGTGGGTAGAAAATACAGATGGTATCGGTCTCCCCCCCAATACTCAGGCCTTGGCCTAAGTCTGGGAAGAAAATATTCAAGGGAATCAATGGGGGCGGGGGAAAGGGTGGCCGATGATCACGACGGTTTATGACCAATCTTTTTCAAGGCATGTGGTGGGAGTGATTATTGATAGGAAGAAGATGAATCAGAAGATTCCCAACCATCATCGGGGCCGTCATCAAAAAACTAATACTTAAAGGTCACATTACTCCAACTATTTTTATTCTTGAGCTTCTTTCTCAAAGGTCGCTCAGTTTCCAAGTCAATCTGTTCTTCCTCTGAATATTTAGATGAACAAGTACCAGTCTGGTCATAACGAATTGTTCTAGTGTATTAAATGGGACCAATGTAGTCGGCCTTAGACGAATAGTAGAAAGGGACAGGGAAAGTCCAACATGGGTCGACGTGTGATTGCTTGTTCTTATAAGGCTCCAGATTCTTAGAACTGAGATCTCTCATAATGATTGCATCCTCCGAACCCAATGAGTAATCCTCCGAAGATTCTTTTTTCGAAATGTTGAAAGTGACATTCTTAGTCGGTTCATGAGATAAACTTTGTGAGGTACTGACCAAGTTCCAGCAATCTCAAGTTATATATATTCTATCTCAAGTTATATATATTCTTTGTACCTCAGTAGAACATGTAAAATCTTAATATATTATATCTCAAGTTCCAACAATCTCAAGTTATATTTATCAAAATGGAAAGAATCATCAAGCAGTCTATGAGAGGAGTTGTATTTCATTTCGTCTCAACTTGGATTTTAAGTATAAGCTTATCAAATTAGGTTGAAAAATTATAACTAGCCATTTTTTATAATGCTTAAATAGAATTTAGATGAGAAATATGAAGACATCCATCCAATGATTTTCATGTAAGTAGCAAAATATGAGCATGCTTTCATGTCAAGAGAAGGAATTCGTCGTCACCACAAACTAAATTGGCACATGTTGATAACATCGTACAGAGCTCATCTTATTTTCCCGCAACCCGATGGGTTGCTCTCGAAAAATGTTGCCAACTTACCATCGGATCAACTTGTTCCACATCAATGATATTTATCTGTTACAACAATGATGATGGCACGACAGGATCTTGTTGACACCATAGTCAAAATCATATGGATCTTCCCCAACATCCTTCAAACTTGACAAAGTGGCGTTCTTATTAGCTTCTTTACCCTTTCTTCGTGGTCTTCCTTGATTGAAGGAAGGCTGTTGCTTGTGATGATATTACGGTAGAAAAAGAGAGCAAAATGATGTTTCTATTCTATTCATGTTCGAAGTGATAACTCCTACCTATAGCATAATAAAGCAGATTAATCAATTGACAGTAATTTGAATGGAATAAACTCATTCGATATCACAAACAACGTACGAGGGAAGGAGTGCTCCATAATTTTTATTGGTTCGAAAGTCTCATGTAAAATTATGATTGTAGATATATTTTTCAAAATTCTATGGAGGGTTTTGTTTAAACAAAATGATAATATATCACTTCAATACCAAACACAAAGGAAGACCAAGTAATAAATTTCAATTATTAAAAAAATTCAACAATATTCACGTGTATAACAAGATAGAAAAAACACATCAAATACAATGATTTTGGATCTCATTTGAGGATGACTTTTCCTTTTCTGTCGTCACCAACATACGCATGTATAATTCAGGTAATAGGAAATCACATTATTATTAAAAAATAACTTTATTAGAGGGTGGCGGTAATTCTTCAAAAGCCTCCACCTCCTCCATAACCATAACCAGAGCCTGACCCATGGCCAAAGCCACCTCCACCACCACCGCCACCTCCACCACCTCCTCACTGCCCCCTCCATTTCCACCAAGTCCATAACCAGAGCCACCTCCAGAGCCATAGCCGTATCCTCCTCCTGCACCTTCTCCACCACCACCACCACCACCACCTCCTCCTCCTCCTCCACCCCCACCACCATTAGCACCATAACCTGAGCCATGCCCAGAACCAAAACCATAGCCGCTTCCCCCACCATAACCACTGCCAATGCCATAACCCACCCCCTCCACCATTACCACCACCAAGACCGAAGCCCGAGCCCTTACCGAATCCGTATCCAGCACCGCTTCTAGTTCCTACACCACCACCGTATCCACTTCCAGATCCACTGCCTCCTCTTCCGAACCCACCTCCAACACCATATCCATGACCAGCACCAAATCCACTACCATATCCAACACTACTCCTGCACCCTTACCGCCTCCGCCCCCAACACCTGCACCACCCCCGCCCCCTCCATTTCCTCCACCTGAACCTCCACCGAAGCCTGATCCAGATCCATAACCAGAACCAGAGGCAGAGCCTGCACATGCTCCACCTCCGCTACCAGCCCCCCACCGCTTCCTCCTCCACCAGCACCTCCACCCCCACCCCCACCCTTTCCACCACCTACCCCGCCTCCTTGGCCATAACCACTTCCAGATCCGGAGCCAGAGCCATTGCCACTGCCTCCTCCTCTCCACTACCCCCTCCACCCCCCTCCACCTTTTCCTCCTCCACCACCAAAGCCAGATCCAGATCCACTACCATATCCAGAGCCAGAGCCTCCTCCCTTTCCTCCTCCCCCTCCTCCTCCACCTCCTCCTCCTCCTCCTCCACCACCACCACTGCCGCCGGCGCCTCCTCCGCTCTTTCTCCACCGAAGCCCAATCCACTACCAGAGCCAGATCCCCCACCATTTCCTCCACCCCCACCCCACCCTTCCCGCTACCCGAACCTGAACCATTTCCACTCCCAGAACCAAAGCCCCCGCCACTTCCTCCACCTCCACTCTTTCCCTCCTCCTCCACCAGAGCCAGATCCACTACCATAACCAGAGCCTCCTCCCCGTTCCTTCACCTCCTCCTCCGCCTCCTCCTCCTCCTCCGGCTCCACCACCACCACTAGCACCTCCTCCCACTCTTTCCTCCACCATAGCCTGATCCGCTACCATAGCCAGATCCTCCACCATTTCCTCCGCTTCCACCCCCACCCTTCCCACCACCCGAACCTGATCCATTTCCACTCCCAAAACCAGAGCCCCCACCACCACCTCCACCGGAGCCTAATCCAGATCCACTACCTGAGCCCGAGCCACCACCACTACCTCCCCCGCCCCCTCCCCCTCCGCCACCGCCTCCTCCTCCTCCTCCAGTTCCTCCTCCAGTACCTCCACCGTATCCCGATCCATATCCTGAGCCAGTACCCCCACCACTTGCTCCCCCACCACCACTACCCCCTCCTCCCCCACCTCCACCTCCTCCAATTCCTCCACCAAATCCGCGACCAAATCCAAAACCCCCCGCCCTTCCCTCCTCCGCTCCCGCCACCTCCACCGCAAGCCTTCCCCGTATCCTAAGCCGTACGCCTAAGCCGTACCCGCCAACCTGACCCATAGCCAAAGCCTCCACCGACACCTCACCGATGCCGCCCCCTGTACCACCCACCCCTCCTCCTCCTCCTCCTCCTCCTCCTCCGCTTCCTCCAGCAACACCTCCGCCGTATCCTGAGCCTGAACCATATCCCGAATCGTATCCTCCCCCTGTACCACCACCACCTCCGCCTCCTCCACCGCCGCCGCCACCAAACTGCATGAGAATCCTCGTCGCGGAGGTGATGCCCAAGAAGAGCATCAACAACAGAGCGATAGATGAAAATTTAGCCATTCTCACCGACTCGATCGATTGCTTGTCTATCGAGGCAATGGATTCAATCTCTATTTATACTGCAAGACAGGGTTAGAATAATGGATTTATTTTCAGGGGAATACGTGAGTGCATCACTCCAACAAATCAGCATGTTCGATCGTGGCGAATATAACTATAATCTAAATAAAAGGAAATATTTATTTAAGACAGCCATTGCTATATATACCTTCACAATATTTCAATCACTTCCCACGCAATTGATTTGTTTACCAGGATATATATTTTACGGGCCGAGCATGTAATCAAGAGCCAAATTAAATGAATAATCCGAGGATCTCTTGCTTTATCATCCTACATTAAATTCAAATGTTTAACTTATAAGATATCTATGATATAATAATGGATATTCTTTTGAAATCATGAATGATCGGAACTCTCCATTTGGAAAACTCACGGCTCATGAAATCATGAATGATATATAGAATACCTACATTCTTCATATATACCATGCGTGAGGGTGCTGGAGTCATAAATTTCTAGTTAGGCCGGTTGACTTCAATAAATATTCGTGGCAAATTCCAGTGTAAAATGTACGACGGGGCCCAATTTCATGACGTCGGGCTAATAAAAGCAGAACCGTAACTACTGTAAGAAGGCATAGATGGCTTACATTATCTGCTCTAGATTATATCTTAAGGACGAAGGCAATGCTTGATGAACTGTGATCGCTAATTTCTCCTTCTGCAATAACAAAATTGTTGGCGTATAACAAAACCGTCATTTTCGGCCCGGCTTATCTCCCCTTGCTGCTTAATTGAAAGCTTCAATTAGTTGCTTTTATGATATCCGGAAGTGTCGAAAAGAACATTGTCTGCAAAAGAATTTTTCTACATTCACATGCAGTTGTTATAAATTAGATGCATTCTTGTTGGCTTCTTCACCCTTTCTTCTTGGTCTTCCTTAATTCTAGGAATGGTGTTACGTGCAATGATATTACTTGTAGAAGGAGAGAGCTAAGTGGTGTTTCTATTCTTTTCATGTTCGAAGTGATAAATCTGACTATAGCATAATAAGGCACATTAATTCGTTGATAGTAATTCGAATGAAAATATAATAAAAATCCGTTGATAGTAATTCGAATGGAATATACTTATTCGATTATACAGTATGCAAAGGAGGCAAGAAGTAGTCTATAATTTTATTGGTTTGAATAAATCTATGTAAAATTATTATTGAAAATAGATTTTTCATATATAAATAGAGGTTTTTGTAAAGACATCAATAATCTATTACTTCAATACCAAACACAAAGAAGAGAAAGTAACCAGTATGAATTATTAGAAAAAGTTCAATAACATTCATGTTTACAAAAAGATAGAAAAAATACATCAAATACAATGATTTTGGTTCTCTTTGAAGATGACTCCTACTTTTCAGCAATAAGAAAAACTCTTTATAATTAAAAAATATCTTTATCAGAGGCTGACATGTAATTCTTCAAAAACCTTTACCTATTACATAACCATAACCCGAGCCAGACATCGCCAAAGCCACCTCCTTCACCGTCCTTTCCATGATGAAAACAAGAATCATCCACCTAATTGTTCATCCATAGCCTAATCCTCACAATAAATCATCAAATAAATCCCCTAACAATATCAAATAATCAATCTACTCATTGTTCATATTCATGTTTAATAAATGTTATTGTGTTCTCAATAAAACCTAATCCTTTTTTATATAGTGTATATATTGTACATATTTTCTCTTGCTTTTCTTCTTATAAAAATTCAAAAAATTAGGTCACTTTGTATTTCCATTTATACATAAATATAATCTCTATTAAAAATTATATAAAAATCACAAAACAGGTATTCAATTTACATTAAATACCTACCAAAAATACAAGTTCTAAAAATGAGGTTTTTTGTATGAAAGTTGTAGATCTCATCGAGATGAATAACTTTCATGTTATGCACTTTCTCATTTGAGTTCATTTACTATTTCTTTTCATTTTTTCTTTCTTTCTTTATTTTCCTATTTTTCTTTTGGGATGTGACTCCTTCTGGGAGAGCTGCGTAGCCGCCTCCTTACTCCCAGTCATTGCCTTCCTTAGTTGTTGGATCAATCATCTATCGTGTTTCCCCTCCTCTACATGTGTTTGGATCTCCTATGATCCAATGGTGCCCATGCCGCCTAGTGCCTCTCCTACATGGCCGCCTCTCAACCGTCCATCTAGTGCCATCAAACGGTTGTACGTCCATCATCTTCCTCCAACACCTTCTCTCTTCGGCGTTCTCACGTCTCACGATCCTAGCTTCTTCCTTTTATTCTTTCTCTTCCACATGTCCTCACACCATTCTAAGACTTCTAGTAGTTAGTCCTATTGGCCATCTCCTTCGCTACCATTCACCCTCAGCCCTCCACGCACATACACTCGCCTCTATGCCCTTGAAACCACCGCCTCACTCACCTTCTCCTTAATAAAACTTTCTCTCACCCCACCATGCCCAATTGATCCACATTCACATAGAGCTAGGCCAAGACCCTCTTCTCCTCAAGTGACAGCTGACATACTTCTAGGGTCGAGCGATGATATCCCTCCTTCAATGATATCTGACGAACCTTCCTTTCACCACTATAGTACATCTGACATGTTGCTCAAGCTTGTTGGCCTATAAACCACCTCAAGCGAAGATCCAAGGCTTCTCCAGCTTCAGCCTGCGCTTCGCCCCACCCCTTCTTCTTCATCTTCATCCTTAGGTAGTCTTTGATTTTGTTTCTTCTGCTTTTCTCCATTTTATTATCATCGCACAAACACACTCTAAACAATCAAGCCGCAACACCTTCAATGCACTTTACAAACCTTCACTGACCCTTCTGTGACCACCATTCCCTTCTCCACACCTCCGACCACGTCGATCTACCTCCTCCTTGCATAGGAGAAGGAACCCAATAGATCCTCATTCTGATCACCTCACTTAGGCCTCCATTTCACCCCTTTTCACTTGGTTTTTTCTCCGTCTAACCCTTGCATGTTGATTCCCTTCACTGATCGGACAAGGTAAAGCCCCACCGGTCTCGGATTTCTTCTTCGGTGAGCTTGCATTGCTATGCTACCTCGACCCTTGCAACATCTCCACCTCACCTCATATGCCTTTGTTGAAGTCTCCTTGAGCATCCTGGGCATTCAGTTGAGCCCACGTCTGAGGAGGAGATCGATAGAGCATGCTAGAGCCCCACTCAAGTCATCCGTTCACAGAGGAGGAGCAACAATCATTGTTGGATCTAGACTTGTGCTTGCTCCAGATGTCGTGCGAAGGAGCGTTTACCACCATTCGATCACCCTACATGAGGAGATCACACTGCTTGCCCTGCACCTAATATTGATCGTCCAATCACCCTGATCTGACGATGCTGGTATCATTCCGAGCAAATGCTTCATACCATCTATATTGAAGTCCACGAACCTTCCTCCAAAGCACCATAGTGTGCCATGTTGCCCTTTCGTTGAAGCACTTCCTGAGCATTTCCCCTCATGTGCATCCCGCATGTGGTGGTGAATTTGCAGTAGTAACCCTCTAATTCTACCAAATCCTGATTCAATCGTGCCATGCATGCCACACATGGATTCTTGGGTTATTTGCACACATGCCCCTCTACATATCAAGAATCACACATGTACCCACACATGCTTGGAAAACTACAAAGAAGCCACTGCAGCTTATTTTTATTGCACATAAGCCCCAAGCACATACTTTAATTAGTTTCAAATTTGTTTTAATTATTGGTTTTTTGGCAAAGAAATTCCCGGACTCTTGTGTGAATAACTTGATCTACAGAACTCCAAATTTCATTAAATTGGTCCTTCTAATGCTCTCTTAATTCTCCTTCTAACGGCATGGCATACTCTACAAGATAGTGACGAATCTGTAATTCATCTCATTTATTCTTCCATTCTATCTAAAATCCTTGTTAAAATACATGTAATATCAACTATTGTCATTCATTAACATACTAACTACAATTGTTAATATCATACATTAATAATTATTTAATCCAAAATAAAATAATTAAGAGAAAATTAAAAATAAAATAAAGAACTGTGTAAATATGTACATACTGATCCTAACACCGAGGTTCAGGTCCATATTGATTTAATCAAGAAGAGAATATAGTATGGGAGATAGGTACTTAACTTGTAAAAATATTAGAAAATGAATGCCATCAAATGTAAATATATTCATTCTATTTAAATTGTATGTATATTCCTATATTTTGTTTATAATTAATATCACATCAAATTGATTTATTTTCTTCTTGAAAGTTGTTTATAATAAAGTATATGAATTTAAAAAATATCATAAAAATATTTAATATATTAATATCACGCAAACTCAAAATAAAAAAACTATAAAATGAACATTCAAAGTAAAATATCTACTTCATATGAAGTCAAAATTCATCACACTCTGTTAAACTGTATTCAATATCAAATTACTGCTAAAATGAAAGTGGTTTCATTAAAATCGTATGCAGAAATCATCTTTTTGATGGTACATTTAGTACATTTACATTTGTATATTCTTTCTTTTATTTGATTCTTTATATTTTTCTCACTATTTATATTTTTATTATTTGCCAAATATTTTTATAATAAATGTATAAATTCAAATTAAAAAATATAAAATCTTAAAGAACCAAAATAATTGTATATTTTTATTATGTAGGTATATCTCGCCAATTTTGTACATATCCTTATTTATTTCATGTTATAAATATATTTATAAAAATAGATATTCTGATTTTCAATTAATGATTATACAAAAAATATAAAATAAATAGATTATATAATAAATTATTAATTAAAAAATTAATTATTCTATCGTATATATGTCTAATACTTATAAATTATCACATTTAATTAATTTAAGTAATTAAGTTAAATTATTTAACTTATTACAATTCATAATCAAATAATTTTTAAGATTATTTACAAATATATATATATATATATATATATATTATTTACTCAATTAAATTAATTTCTTATTTATTTATTAGTTAATTTATGTACATTGTATATACTATTTTGTATTCTTTTCATTTCTACCTTCTTCCATCTGCCACGTGGCACCATCTCATTCTCCCTTATAGGTCAAATTGACGAGTCAACTTGCCCCCTCTTCTTCTTCTTTGTTTCTCCTCTTCTTGTCCCTTTCTCCTCTACATTTCCTTCGTTCGCAAGCAACTCCAACCTCCTGACAACCTTCCTGAGCTATGCTTCTTCTCTGGCGGGATTCACGTTCAGGTGCAATGCACCAGGACAAGTTTCCTCCTCTATAAAAGTCACCTATCACCCTCCATGGTTGAGTCATCCGCCATTTGTACTACTTATACCAAAAATGCTCCGGTGAGAGAGAGAGAGATTTATTCCTGATAGGAGCATTGTTTCCATTTGCATTACTTCTCCCGAAAGATCTCCAGTGAGAGAGAGAGATCTATTCATGACAGAAGCGTGATTTCCATCCTGTTGAGAGAGGTTAAGAATCGAGGTGTAGCGAGAACGTCTTCAGCGAGCAACTTTGTCATTGAGAGTAGCCTCCTAGATCTGTCGCTGGTAAAGGCAACCACAATCATTGGAGCTCCGCCAAGATCCGATTCCATAGGCAATTCCATTCATTATTCACGTCTAGGTTAGATCATTTCATTCTTTTCTATATTCCTCTTCCTATTATCCTCTGGATCTCTTCTCTATTTCGATTCAAATCCACTTTCAAATCTTTCCGATCAATCGTATTATTACTCCGAGACACGTATGGTGGCCGTATCTTGAGCCCAATTGTTTGCCTTCGCCAGGGACTTTTCCATTCATCTAATCTATTTGTTGTAGAGCCGAGGCATCCAGCTTCGAGCTTTTTGAATCCTTTGCAGGTCATAGGTGCGTCAAGGAATGGGAGGATAGAATCTGAAGCACCGTAGATCGAGGAACAACTGCTAGAGATAGGATCATCATCGAAACACTAACTGGAGATCAGCGTTAAAATTCAAGAAGCATTTGATGTTTGATAGACAAATGTCGCACTTAGAGAAGACCACATTCTAGAACCTTTGAAGAGACGAGTCGGAGCACCATAAAACATCATCGAAACACATTCCAGATCCATTATTCCAAGTAGTAAACAACTAAAGCCTAGCATGACCTATGCGTAGTATTTGTTAGGATTAGAGTGAAATTAGGATTGGGAAACCTAATGGAATCGGACTCCTAATCCTAAGAGTAATTGAGTTGTAATCTACTTAAAGTTCTATTAGGAATAGGACTATGGGGTTGTATTTGGGATATATAAAGAGGGGGGTGGAGGCATTGCCTCTACACCCCTACAAGAACAATGTAACCCTAGAGATGGGGAGAGAGAGAGAAGAAATAGATGAGAGCGCAAGGGAACAGAGAGAGTGTACTCGTTGTACTCGTTCTAATTTATAAAGATCTTTCTTCTCTGGTGGCTGCGAGAGGTGTCTGACCACCGTTATATCTACTAGTTCTTTCTTTCACATGCGTCCATGGTGCTGATCGATTGTGCGTCTGCTTCCGTATCTGGGAGGTTCGTATCTGCAGCAACTGGTATCCATTTTAGTCTGTCTATTCTAAAATTAGGGTTTTGTCCCATAGGACAATTATTTGAGTTAGCAGTTTTTTGTATCTTTCCATTAATCTTGTTAGTAATATGTAAACAATGAAGGTTGGTTTGAGGTCAATTGGAATGCATGAAATTAGTTGAAATGGGAAGATGATTATGAATGTAATTATGCATGTTAAAATGCATATATTAATTCTAAGTGCATGAATGGTAAAAATGTAGAATAAATGATGAAATGCAACTAATTACTCGGGAATGAAGCTCTATTTTCAACATTTAGTGTGATGAATCACAGATTCATCAACCCCCTACGCTGAAACCTTGCTCGTCCCCGAACAACTAAAATGAAATGCAAAAGTGAAATGAATTTGGGTTCCATACCAATGTCACAACAAACGGTGAAATGGAACTAGACCCAGCCTTTGGATTAATAGTGTGGCAGAACTTCTGTAAGAATTAGGATTTTAAAATCAACACCCTTCTAGTTCTACAAATCATTGTAACATATTTGACTCAGAAGTCATCTTAGATCAATCCTTCTCCCAAAGCATATCCCATTAACGTTGAACAATAGTCTCATGTGTGTGAAAGGTTTTACCTCTCCCCATCAAGAATGCCAGACTACCATGCAAACTTCCCTCCCAATAAATCATCCTCGGGGAGTCAGGTATTTCCATCTAAGGTCCATCGCGTTATGTTCTCAATCGAAAAGAGGGAGAAATTAGAAAGGGAAAAAGAACTGGGCGGTGACCAGTGTAATCACCTCTCCTCGTGAAGCCGGTCAGTTTAACCTAGTCTCCCCCAAGATCTGCAGGTCTTCTTGAAGCTTGGATCATTTTGGTCAAATATTTATTTGGTAATTAGCTTCATTTTAGTATGGATTTTTGGTGACTCTGCGTGCATCTTTTGTTCCCCTACGGATATGGAATATTTTTTTCCAATATATGTTTTGGGGTCTTAGAATAAATTATGCCCAGCCGTCCATCCCTTATCTGAAGCTTTATTTCAACCCATTCTCTAGTCTTTAGATATCCACGCTACCAGAAAAGAGACCCACACTGTTTTCCAACACCCCCTTTGAGTTGAGTTAAGTGCATAGTACGAGAGAACAGACTAATTCTCTACTTAAAAGTTATACCCAGAATTAGGAGATCAGGTTAAACACTAAGTGTCAAAAGATGCACATTGTCATGCGAAACTCGAAGAATTAAGTCAATAGACCTGAAGCTTCTAAAATCCTCTTTCTCGATGAAGTTCCTTTGGAAATTAGGTATATTAAGGACAAGTCAAGACCACTCTCTACTTCTATTCATAACTCATTTCGGAACCAAATAACTCTTCGCTTTGCATATGTTTTGTATGCAAATGAAATGCATATGCATACGAGGTACAAGATATTTTTTTTGGTATGAGTGCAAGGATGATATGCAAGAGTAAAGAGATTTTTCGTCATTTTTGTTTTGTTTTTTTTGTTTTGTTTTTTTTTGTTTTGAACTTTCTCTATCTCTCTCTCTTTGAACTTTTAGCCATTTCGTACTTATTGCATAATGAAAATACGTGAAAGTAGGGGCGATGGGTAAAGTATATTTGTAATATATATACGCCCACTATACTTAGCGTGTGCTATATCCTCAGAGCACAAGAAACGATGAAAAGACATTGCTCGTGCTAAGCGTAGGAGATAAAAACAAAGGGAATAAAGAAGTTGACCGCCCTCCTATACTTTGGCTATGGACAACCTAAGTGTAGAAGAAAATAAAAAATGGGGCAGTCGAGGTCAAGAGGAGAAATGGATAAGTATATACAAGGTAAGCATCGATCCCCCCTATACTTAGGTTCTGATCAGCCTAAGTAAAGGAAAAGAGTGAGTATGAGAACCGATGAGATCTGTAGGATATACAGATCGAGCGAGGAGTGGGTAGAAAATACAGATGGTATCGGTCTCCCCCATACTCAGGCCTTGGCCTAAGTCTGGGAAGAAAATATTCAAGGGAATCAATGGGGGCGGGGGAAAGGGTGGCCGATGATCACGACGGTTTATGACCAATCTTTTTCAAGGCATGTGGTGGGAGTGATTATTGATAGGAAGAAGATGAATCAGAAGATTCCCAACCATCATCGGGCCGTCATCAAAAAACTAATACTTAAAGGTCACATTACTCCAACTATTTTTATTCTTGAGCTTCTTTCTCAAAGGTCGCTCAGTTTCCAAGTCAATCTGTTCTTCCTCTGAATATTTAGATGAACAAGTACCAGTCTGGTCATAACGAATTGTTCTAGTGTATTAAATGGACCAATGTAGTCGGCCTTAGACGAATAGTAGAAAGGGACAGGGAAAGTCCAACATGGGTCGACGTGTGATTGCTTGTTCTTACAAGGCTCCAGATTCTTAGAACTGAGATCTCTCATAATGATTGCATCCTCCGAACCCAATGAGTAATCCTCCGAAGATTCTTTTTTCGAAATGTTGAAAGTGATATTCTTAGTCGGTTCATGAGATATTCTTTGTGACGTACTGACCAAGTTCCAGCAATCTCAAGTTATATATATTCTATCTCAAGTTATATATATTCTTTGTACCTCAGTAGAACATGTAAAATCTTAAATATATTATATCTCAAGTTCCAACAATCTCAAGTTATATTTATCAAAATGGAAAGAATCATCAAGCAGTCTATGAGAGGAGTTGTATTTCATTTCGTCTCAACTTGGATTTTAAGTATAAGCTTATCAAATTAGGTTGAAAAATTATAACTAGCCATTTTTTATAATGCTTAAATAGAATTTAAGATGAGAAATATGAAGACATCCATCCAATGATTTTCATGTAAGTAGCAAAATATGAGCATGCTTTCATGTCAAGAGAAGGAATTCGTCGTCACCACAAACTAAATTGGCACATGTTGATAACATCGTACAGAGCTCATCTTATTTTCCGCAACCCGATGGGTTTGCTCTCGAAAAATGTTGCCAACTTACCATCGGGATCAACTTGTTCCACATCAATGATATTTATCTGTTACAACAATGATGATGGCACGACAGGATCTTGTTGACACCATAGTCAAAATCATATGGATCTTCCCACATCCTTCAAACTTGACAAAGTGGCGTTCTTATTAGCTTCTTTACCCTTTCTTCGTGGTCTTA